>JAMKQA010002945.1:0-48331 GCA_024699735.1 Posidonia australis
CTTTTGTGGTTTTCCTCGTCTTTCCATTAAAAGACCAGGTGGCGACTCCTTTTCTTTTTCTTCTTGTCCTTGCGCCTTCGCCATCCATTGGCATGGCTGTGATCCCTTTCCCGCCTCCCTCCGGGTCCGGCATGGTCACAGATGCGTTCCTAAAATCCTTGAGATTTCAATATGGATCTCTATTTCCAATGGATTATATTATTATTTTTTTGTGTTAATGGTTGAGATAGTAAGAGGTGAATGTCCCCGGATTCGAACCCGAGACTTGTGGCGCGTTTAAAGTTCTCCCAGTCACTGTGATAATGAGACATTGTCAATGGATTATATTTATTCAATATAGTTTTTTGAAGGTAGTTCAACGATGGAAGTTGGGGTTGATACAATAGCCAGGAACAGAGATATAATTATCCACTTGATATTTTGTATTAGTATGCATTATTCATATTATATATGTATTACATAAATAATAATAGATATATTCTTCTATTTCATTGTTAGATATTGAATTTAATGTTGATAATTATAATCTAATGATTTTTCTATTATCTAATATATAAAATATATTTTACCACACATATCTTATCGTAACATTCTATTTATCATTTTATTTATCTAGATGGATTTTTAAGAATTTGGTATGTATTTTTCACATTCATTTGTTATCTATATCTGTATTTGCGTCCATACTCATATTTCAAACATAAACATGGATACGGTAAAATCCTATATTCACCTATAGATGTGAGACATTTCATTGCTATAATCTAAAATATCTCTTTAATTTCTTACCCTATTTGGATGTAGAATAAGAAATTAGGAATAAGTGAAAAGTGATGTTAATATTTTGATAACATTGCTATTTGTGTGTGGATATGATTTTCTTTTTGCGGTGAATAGATATGTATAGGGGGAAACTTTGGTTTGGTTGAAAAGTAAAATAAGCATTAGAATATGTGAACAACATGTAGATTAATACTAACTTGATTATCAAAATATATATTTAACTTGAAACATGTATAAACCAAGTTCAATATGTATCATTTTTATTAAAAAAAAATACCATATATATGTATGTATTAGAATAATTTGACGAAATAATTTTATTTCCACTCCTATGGAATAATAATTCCGAAAAATGTAAACCAGAATAGTGATTGCCATTTTGGGTTTATTTTTATTTCTACACAACCAAATAAAATACTTATTCCTATTTTACGTTTATTCTAGGAGTTATTATGGATCTAAGTAGGACTTAATTAACACACAAGTACAAGTAAACTTGACTCAACTTTTTTCTTGAATCAAAAAAATCTTCGATTTGTCCACTTTTGGTTCACCTACTTTTTTTCAATTGAAGGAAGTTATCTCCTATTTTGAATAAAAAACAGCAAAAATGCGTCAAAAAATAGCTAGGATTTTAAAATTTCAAGTGACAACATTTTTATTCTCAATAAGGTTGCAACTTGATCACGTCCGTTGAACTTGAACATGCTCAAGTATTAGACGTGATCGATAGTGTCATGTCGTGTATTTGTCATGTCGTATCAAGTTGTGTACATAATAGTTATTTTGCAAATAGGAAAACAAATTGTAAATTTGTTGTGTAGAAAGTCTTGTAGATGAACATGACATGATATCTTGTTATCAACACGATAAGAACACAATAATATTAACGTGTATTATACATGTATTAGTATAGGATTTAGTATTATACATGTATTATTATATTGGTTAATCATGTACTTAACATGTGTTTATTAAGTATAAATAATTAATCATGTATTAGCATGTATTTATTGAGTATAAATAGTTACATGCACTTGTCATTTTTTTTAATAATATATACAAACACGACTTATTTAATAATCATGTCTGACGAGTTGATGTGCTACTTGCATGCAACACGATATGCGTAAAATACAAATGTGATTATATTGTATGGTGTCATAAATTACCAACTTAGAGGTTCGAAACCTGGTCTAACCAACCTTAATAATTCAAGTTTAGGTTGGGCATATTCTTTGTTCAATAATTTAAGACAAAATCTATATAAATAAAATAAATTGCAATCTTGTTCACGTCTCTTGATAAATAAAGGACATGACCAGCATCCACCTTCTCTAACATGAGCCATCGAAATAAACCCTTGCTGGGCATAATAATAAGTCAAAGAGCCATGCATATTTGAGCTGTGGCCCCTGAAACAACCCTTAGGTATGTAACATAATTCGGGTCAGGTCTGGAAACTCAACACCATAATTCAGAATTAATCAATACCTGGTTTTTCACCTATAGAGAAGATACCCGAACCGGCCTAGTCTATGCATGTCGGAAACCGACTCACAATCAGTGAGGCCCATAGGCCATGGCTTGAACCACAGGCCCATAACCACCATGTCAACCATACTCGTACGTGCCAAAAAAAAAAACCCAACCGGTACATTTCCATTGCTTTGACATCCTCAAAAATACTGAGAATGGTTCATAAACCTTCAGAAGTTTCCAATTCGCTCAAATGCACTTGGCTATCCTTCTACTTGGCATATCCTTCTACTTATCCTCAAAACACCTCATAGTTGCGAATGAAAACCATTACACTTGGCTATTCTTCTACTTATCTTTTTGTTGCCTGTTGATCTTTGATCCAAGGTCAACATCTAATCCATCATAATAATCGGCTAATCTACCCTTTATTTGGATTGACTGGTATGTGATAATGATGACGGTGATCATCATGGTAACAATGAAGAAGATGGAGGTGGTTGTGGATTGTGGAGCTTACATCGATAGGGGCCAGGTTGTCAATGGAGGCTGCTTTAGTGATAATGGTGATGGTGGTTGTGGTCAAGACAATGGAGATCGTGTTGAATTATTAATAATGGAAGTTGCATTGATGACAATGGTGGCCACGATCGATGATAATGAAGATGATTGAGGTGATATTGTAATGTAGGTAGTAGAGATTTTGGTGACAAAGGTGGTAGTGGTCATCGTGTCAACGAAGGTGATGATGGAATGTAGGCAATAGTTATGATGATGATAAAGACGATGAATGTGGAAATAGGTATGAGAGATTACATTGCCAGACAATGGTGGTGGCCATGGCAATTGTGAAGGTAGTGGAGGTTGTATCAAAGACAAGAGTAACAGTAGTTTGGATGATGGTAAAGGCGATGGAGGCAGTGGTGGTGGGTTGTTGATTGTGGAGGTTACAATGTCAAAAGTGGTGGTCGTTTTCGTGATGGTAAAGGCACGTTACAGCAGAGGTGATGACAATCAAATGTTTTCTAGAGGATATCTAAGCAAGATATGGTCTTTTTATAAAATATAACTGAGCTAACAACACAGATTCAATATCTGTCTATTAAAGGGCACAATAGCAATGATTGTGAATTTATGATGGTAAATGAGCATAAATGAAGTTTTCAAGAATATATGAGATATTCACTATCTTTTAGAGGATATTCAAGTAAAAATTCTTATTAAAATTTTGATTCGTGCACACAATTCTTATATGAAGACACAGATACACATGATTGGTGGGATCTACGATATTATTTACATCATCTCTCATTTACAGGATATTATCTAGCGGTTTAGGATTTAGGGTTTATACAAAACTTTTTCTTAAAAAATCCATTAGGCCAAGTTGTAAAAGGGGAGGGAGGTTTGTGCTATCAGAATTTAAAGGAAATTAAAGAAAAGTAAATTAGTTTCCTACGAATACTTGATATTGTGTAGAATTTATCATAGATGTTTTTTGTAGACACTCGAAAAGAAGTATTTTGTAGAAACTTTTAAAAAATATATATTTTGTAGGCATCTTTAAATTTGTAGAATGAATGTGAATTGGTCTTTTTCTTGAGTAAATGATTATGATGATTGCATATTATTGTATTGTATGCTATTGGTTTCTAATGATATTTCTTTTAATAGGTTGTATCATTTTATCATAGATATATTATTTGAAGATGAGGATTGAATATTATTGTTTTGTTAGGATTTATTGTAATATTTCTTTTTTTTGAGTTATATCATTTCATCATGGATGCAAAGGATCTTTTCAAGTATATATTTGAAGATGATGAAGATAAAAGGAAAAAAAATATTTCCACATTATTAATTATATCGAATACTATCTTTTCTATTGCAAATGCTCAATTGATCATACATGCATCAGCTAAAAGAATTTATAATAAGAAAGGCCAAGCAAATGTTGAGAGATTGTTTGATTTAACAATATCAAGTCAAGTATATAATTGTAGAAATATTTACAGAATGAGACAACATGTTTTTTAAAATTTTTGTAACTTGTTAAGGATAGAGGGATTAAAATGTGGAACAATGAATATAATTATAGAAAAACAACTTGCTATGTTTCTCGTCATAGTAGGATAAAACCGACAATATGGAATTATTAGAGAAAATTTTTATCATTCTGTTTGGATTGTGAGCACATATTTTAACACGATGCTTAATGCAATTCTATAACTTTCAAGGAGTTTGTTAATCGATCGTTCTTCAATTACTCATGTAAGGATAAAAAATGATCCAAATGTCTTTCCATATTTTAAGGTATTCTTATTTGTCTATTATTCTATATAGTGGAATATAGTATGCTAACAATTCATTTTACAGGATTGTATTGGTATTATTTATGGAACTCATGTGAAAGCAACAATATATGGAGAAGAGAATGTTAAGTTTAAAAATTGAAAAGGTGAACTCTTCCAAAATGGTATGACAGTTTGTATCTTTGATATGGAGTTTATTTATGTTCTTGCTAATTGGAAGAGATCAGTAGTTGATTACCAAGTTCTTCAAGATGCACTAACCCAACCTAATGGATTTCAAGTTCTTCTAGGTATAAAAAATTAAATGCATCTCAATATTTTATATAATTTAATAAATATCTAAATTTATTTGTACTTTATATAATTATTTGTAAGAAAATATTATTTAGTAGATACTAATTATCCTAATAGACCAGAATTTATATGCTTTTATCGTGGTGTGAGGTACCATTTAAGCGAATATGATAGAGATCAATTAACAATCAATGCTATTAAAAATTACAATTGTCGAAAGTCTTAGCTAAGAAACATTATTGAGCATGTATTTGGAGTAATAAAGCATAGATTTGCTATCTTACAAGATTATATGTCATTTCCTTTTGAGATACAAGTTAAAATAATATTATCATAATTTTTGTTACACAATTTCATTCGTAAAGATAGCAAAATTGATTTACTTAAAGATCTTGAAGATACATTTGAGGAAAATGAAGAGGTCATTGAGGAATAATTTTTAAATCAAGTACAACTTTTCGAGAATGATGATAATGATGATGATAATAATGATGAAAAGACATACAGAGGGGTTGAATTATCTCAAGAATTAAAAAAAAAGATAGCTGATTAGATGTTAATGAATATCGCTAATTCTATGTAGTTTCGTTGATTATATGGTTTCATTAGTTCTATTGTTATTGTAAAATTAAAGACATTTATATTTATTTAGACAAATTAAAACTATTATCCTTCTATTTCCATTGATAGACACAAATACATAACTTTTGTTTTCAATAATTGACACAAATACTACAAATTTGATCAAATAAAAAATAAATTCTATTTCTTTTGATTTTCCTTCGACACAAACACACCCTTAAGATTGAGTCTGCAAGGAATGTAAAGTCAACCAACTACCATGGTGCAGTTGGCTAAGAGTAGTGGAACTTTCACCTTCTTTCTAGGTTCGAATCTCACGGACCGCAAGGAAAAAATATATACATAACGTCTACCGATATCAAAAAAAGAAGAAGAAGTGTAAAGTCCATTAGCAGGTGGTGTTAGCCAAAAAAAAAAACCAGTGCACCATTCAAAAAATTAACGGACGAGGGGCAAAACGGAGAACAGACGCAGCTGAAAATTCGAATTGAAATCCAGATTCCAGGCACCGCGCTCTTCCCACCTTTCCAGTCTCCCTCTTCTCTTCCACGAAAACCCTAGATCCCATTCCCCCTCTCTTCTGTCTTCTCCTTCTCAGAGAAGAAGATAACCGAGAGCCGTTCCATGGCGACCAACATAGGGATGATGGACGCGGCCTACTTCGTCGGGAGGGGCGAGATCTTGGCGTGGATCAACTCCACTCTCCAGCTCACCCTCTCCAAGGTCGAAGAGGTAGTGATGACGAAAAAACTTACCTTTCTCCTTCCATATTTTCTTCGTTCAGATTGAGTTGTTCTTTGTGTGAACTGGTGGGGTTTGGGTTCCTGGACAGGCGGCGTCGGGGGCGGTGCAGTGCCAGATGATGGATGCGGTCCATCCAGGGATCGTGCCGATGCACAAGGTCAATTTCGACGCGAAGAATGAATACGACATGATTCAGAACTACAAGGTTCTTCAGGACGTGTTTAACAAGCTTAAGGTCACCAAGGTGGGCAACCTTTCCGATGTTGTTGCCAGGGGAATTTTGTATTTTGCATCTTTTGTGAGTTTTTGTGTGTAAAGTTCTGGGCTTTTATCCCTTGCGGTTGGATTTCTACGTATTATCGTTCTTCTCCTTTGTATTTCCATTTGATCCCTGTTGGGAACGATTAGATCTGGATCTTTCAGAGCATTACATGATATCGTTACTGTTCTTCCTTTCATTGCTTATTGGGTGTTAGTTCAAACTTGTTTTTCAGAACTGCAATTGCTTTCTTTGTTGATCTTCTGCTGATTATTTTTTTAAAAAGTTCTGCACCAATGGGATTCGAACCCGTAACTCCCTAACTGGAGTGAAAGTCACATACAGAATGAGCAATATTTTGTTCAGTCTCCTGCTGACTTCCCTCGTATGCTTTTTCAGAATTTGTTTTGCGTTTATAAGAAAGTGGAATGTATTTTTGTCTGTTTGTGTAGAAAAATGATATACAGCTTGGAACCTTATACGCTTATTGGAGCATTTCTCACAAGTCACATGCACATAATTGAGAACTGAGGAGTGAATTAATTTCAGTTTGAAGATTCAAAAGAATCTAATTTATCTAGCAGTAGTTTAAAATTGCAATGGCACATTGGCACTCTTAGTTGGAAATCATAAGAATCTCCAGTGAATGTGGATTTGATGAATATTTACATTTCACTTTCTTTTTGCCTGTTTTGTGTCCTTGTTTGCAGCATATTGAGGTGAATAAGCTCATAAAGGGAAGACCACTTGATAATCTGGAGTTCATGCAATGGATGAAGAGGTATTGTGATTCTGTCAATGTGGATGCACTGTACAGGTAACAATCTGCCCTAGTGTGGCATTTTTTAATATTTTTCTAAACCAAGATAAACCATAATTTTTCACTCGTAGAAATTTGAGCAGTTTTTTTTAGTCAGCTCGACCTTCTCTTTGGTTTGTCTGTACAGGAGAAATTTGAACGAAGGGGGAAAATTAAAGTTGGATTCTCTGTCTTAAATAGGTATCAGGAATATATTTCAAGAGATTTAGAGAAAGGATTGGCCCACAAAAACAATACATAAGCTATTGCAAGCTTGCAACAATGACCAGACTTCAAATCAAACTCTTCAGTATATCTGAAGCATTTGCTGCTAAATGAAACCAAATACCTTTTTTCCTGACTGATAGTGGGTTCCCCTAGGCAAACTTGAAAAACTAAGGAACATATTGCAGTACAAACCAGCCTACGTAAAAATCCAAGACATACGCATGTTTAATTGAAAAAAAACAAGAACTCCGGTATGGCAGATGCCTAAATGAATCTGTTCGTATTTGTGAGGCCCAAGTTCTTTCACATCACGTTCCAAAATAAATTCAAAACTTCTTCCAGACCTTGTAGATTCAATTGGTGTTTTCATAGTCAAAATGAAATAGCATAGAAGGAAAATATTTTTTTTCATAAAAGATTTAACAATAATGCAATAATCCCTAATTTTTTCTAGCTCTCTGCTGTTTAGCCAAATAGGTGAAACAAATCGACTTCATTTTTTCCCTCCTGATTATTTCCAAACAGAAAACTAGAGCATATGGGAATCATAATCGTTCGTGATATTTGGAATACTAGAAGCTTGTGATTCCATGGAAACATCGTATCTAGAATATTGGAAGACATTAGAGCTTTGAAATATATATGTTTATTTTAACCTTAAATAGTTACTGTTGTTGTATGCAAGTATCTCATTTTTATAATATCCAGGTTTTACTTTCTATCTGAACTTTTAACTAATATTCTATCACATTTATTAATACATGACAGGGTGTTATACTCTTTTGAAATATTTATTAAACTTTATTTTAATGTTGCTATATTGGTAGAAAAAAGTGTCATAACTAAGCAATTTTCTTTTGCCCTACACTCAGTTATAATGCTGTTGAGAGAAGGGATGCTTGCAAAGGAGGTAGGGAGGTAAACAAGAGATCTGTAACTAACCATGTTTCAACCAAAACTGCATCTGCTGCCCCAAAATCACAATCATCACAGACAACTCGTAAAAATAATGTGAATCCTGCAAGTGCACCGCAAAAACCTGTCAGACATGCACGTAGTGGAGACCAAGTTTACAATAAAGAGGTACTGCCATTATTTCATTCTTTTTTTAAGTTTGGTTGAAGGTCTAAATATGTTTACGCTGAATGCAGATAACTGAGTTGAAGCTTCTTGTAGACAGTCTTGAGAAAGAAAGGGACTTTTACTACTCAAAATTGAGAGATATTGAGATATTATGCCAGAATCCAGAGCTGGAGCATCTTCCAGTAAGAAGAGAACTATATTATTGTCGTTTCTAGGGTTGCTCTTGTCATTTCCACTATATAGAAACAACGATGCCAAAAGAATGTATGTTGGACGTCATCATTAAATAAAAGTACGTTAAATAAATCTGTTTCCTTTTGCAGATCATGAGTGTGATCCAAAGGGTGCTTTATGCTACAGAAGAGAGCCCCATTGTACTGGAAGAAGCACAAGCCATAATATCTCAACAACAAGGTGAACAACCAACTCTGAGTCCCATTCTTGAGATATCTGAGGAGAAGCCTAAACTCGAAACACTGAAGAGGAAGGACATTACAACTCTGGAAGTTGATCTAGCAGCCAATTCAAAATTGTCACCTAGGCAAAGGCTTTCTGACGTTTCCAACATTCTCAAGTGCTGAGCATGTTAAATAAGCGAGTTCATTGAGAAACAAGACATTACGCATATGATTTTGGCTCAACGGTTTTGCTCTCTATCGTGGGGCTTGGGACTATATATTTATAGAGTACTCGTGGTCCTAATGAAGTTGCGTGCTTTGGGTCATATTTGTGCAGGCAAGCAATGTTTTGTCTGTAACAGCCTCCTTTTGTCGTAGAAAATAATTTTGACAAAATCTCCACAATTCTGAGATATAGCTTAACAATATTGTGTGTACCTTGTTGAAGTAGTAACCACCGTGTCTGGATCCTCTAGTTTCTCTTTGGTTTCAAGAATAATATTTAAAATAATAAGGATTATTATTTTGTTTAGTTGTATTAGAATCAAAATAAAGTTAAAATAGTAATTTTTATTCTAAAATAGTTATTCTATTTGAAAGGCGGAATAAAATTATTTTGTTATATTATTTAGACATATGTATGTATATGGTATATTTATTTTCTATTTAAAAATTAATACATATATAGTATAATGTGTATATACTTTAAATTAGATATATATCTTGATAATTAAATTGATTACTATTAATTTATATATATTTTACTTATTTCAATACATATTTTGATATTTATTGTATTGTTTACTTAAATCAAAATATCTTCTTTTATATATTTATATATGTTTAAAAGAAAATCACTTTCAAATTGAATATCAATATCATTAGAATATTAATATCATTTTATATTTATTCTTTTTTTCTTATTTTACATTCAAAAAAGGATTTAATGATGTTCATTATTATGTCTTTATATTAATTATCTGTTCCCTTCTTTTATCATTGGTGATTTAGAATTCATGACATTTCTGTTTCCAAGGCTAACAAAGTAATGTTAAAATACTACAATTGAAATTATTTCATCCTTACCAAGCCAAAACATAAAAAAGATCGAAATTATCTATTTCAGGCTAAAAATCTAAACATTTCTCATCGAAGAATACACTGTCATAAAGATTAGATTGCAACAACATTGCAGCCATATGCGCTAATCTTTTACTTGTTTTCTAAAACATGTAATTGCTCGTTATCACTCATACGTCATTTGAGGTATTTTGTCCTATTTAACGCCGTCAGACATTCCTCAAAACGCATAATTCCTTACTCTACATGCCATCAGTACTCATCTCGGTCGAAATTTTTTTATAGCTACCTCATCTGTCAATCAGGCGTATATGACACGCTTACGTCTATAGACAGCATGAGTCTTTTTTCATTTATTTGCGTACACCTCTTAGTTGCCTTTCAACGTATGATGCAACTTCATTGCAAAATCTCCTTTGTGTGTACCAGCAGTTGATAAACCAAGAAAACAAAATATTACATGAGTTCTTACAGCTATCAGATGCCCAGGCTTCAGAACATCCACAACTAGATTACATTAATTTTACAGAGCTACCAAGAAGTACAACTTTAACAACTCATCACAAGCTTCCTCCGGCATCTAGCCACTAAACTCGGAGTGTGGTAATTCTCCAGTTACTGAAAACACCAATCCAATAAACTTCACCTCGTTTCTGTGGATTCGATTGCAAGTAATAGTGCTGCTCTTTGCCTACCCAAAATTGAAACATGGTAGCATATCATTCCCTATGTTTTTAACAATTCTCAACAAAGATGCATTTGTAATGAAATTTAAGATGACGGCTCATTGAGGGCAGGACCACCGTTCCAAGCATTACCAGGTAAGAATGTTCTCAAAAGAATTATAAGATAACTCTTTTAAGATAGAAATGTAATGCTGTTAGTCAATGGTATCCAACATATATCTGCAAAAGAGCCTAAATTATCAGACAGATGATTGTATAGTTAAAAAAAACAAAGATCTACAGGAAAAAAGAGAGGCACTGTTTCCATTTTTATAAAAATAGCCTTGGATTAACTGACCTCCACTTCAGGAAGCGAGTCATATATTTTCTTCTCTAGGGCATCAACCACTGTAATCCCGGAGATCTTTTGGACCCCAAGTCTCGTGGCTATCATATTCTGCATCATACAAATGAAAGAGGATCACTCGATAATTTCAAATAATAAATTATGGATGCTTTTCATCTCATGTGTGATTTTTGACAAGAAACAAACTAAAATGGGTGTCATTACATAAATTAAAAATAAGGAACAAATCAACTACCCCACACTATGTTCCTATTCTGCAACAAGCAGTTGATTCAGACCTAAACCAAATCAATAACCCCGTTTACATTCCTTCAACTTTATCTACCATAAGAATCCTCCCTCCTCTCTCTCTCTCTCTCTGTCTACCAGACGCACACATTCTCTTGTTCAAGTAAAATTATCAATGCAATAGATACCTAACGCACACATTTTCTCTGGTTCAAGTAAAATTATCAATGCAATAGATACCTATGCTTCTTCACATGAAAAGTTCCAAGTCACAACTACTATGAGAAATTGGATGTTGCTAGTGCATATGATGCCATTTGAATGCAGGATATGAAGTAGGAAACTAAATATACAGGTGATTATATATCTCCTTTTCTAGACAATTTGACAACCCAATACCGTTGCAATGGTAAAACCAGGAAATAAAAGGGAAAGATATGTACCATAACGTGTCAAGGCATGTATAATATAAAACAATATTTACCAAGCTAAACCGCATTGCTGCCATTATTTTCTTGTTGAATGATGAAATTCAATGTGAGTCTTTCTTCTTGTCATTATATTATTAATAAAAACTAATTCAACATTATTATTATTGCTATTATTATTCTCTCATTGAATGAAGAAGCAATGGTAGATCTTCCAAGTTAGTATAGTATCTAAAACATTGCCTTCATTGGTCAGGATCACAGAAAATGTCATTGAGTGATAAAAATTGGTAACATTTCAACTTCAATATCCTTGTCAGTAAGGTATAAGTATACGATGTATTTTTTGTTTACCATTGTCCCAAATTTAACTTTGTCCAACAACTGTTTACCAACTGCAACAAATTTAAATTTCGAACACAGCTGAATCTAATAGTAAGAAGTAAGAATACGAAACCTTGGAAGATTCCAGTACCATAATTATACACTCACCAGATTGAACTTTGTGGAACTGAAAGCTTCCACCTGAGGCACAACCTGAACCAGATGACAATAATCATTACCAATACCTCAAAAAAACTAGATATAATAAAATATTCGTTGCATATGGTCATCTAAATTGATTCCAGCTAAGCAGACATGCTTCCAACCCGACACATCAAACAATGTCATGAATCAAGCAGATGAGTTTGACTGACATAAATTGTAGATCATAAATAGCAGAAAGACAACTCAAAGAAGGAACGATGTATTACTAGCATCTAGCATAATGTCAATGAAAGATATTTTGGAATCAATAACTAGTCAGTACTTGAAGCCAATAATGAATGGCTATTGTATCTGGATTTGCTGGAGAATGTTTTATGGATCCAAGTGATGGTTCATCGATTTGCTAATCTAATTGATGTTTGTTCTATGGATCAAAAGCAAAGGGCCATGCGGATTTAGATAAAGAAATAAGTGCAAGACGTACGTTACCTATACATTACATCGTTAGTTTACCCACAATTAACTGCCGCTAGCCACATTAGCAAAAATGATGTGGCATTATGTACTTTCCTCTTAATTTTGTTTATTAAAATTCCAAATTAACTTATCCATATAACAACTGTTTCTTATAAGGGTGGTTTATATGTGTGCACTCCAAGAGTTCTATGTATGCGTGAATATCCTCAATATTACTGCCTTTAATCCACATGTGAGCATGTTGCACCAATGAAACATACACAATTTTGCTCTGACAATAAGTGTACACTCATGCAGAAACGTAAAGGTGGGGCAAATATAAGCAAAAACACTGAAACAGTGGGCATTCACATATGAATCGCACAAAGGCTTACATGCAAAACACCCTTTTGTATAAACAGTTGATCAAATTACAAGACGAAAGCCAATAAGTCAAACAAACAATGTTAGTTTACGAAAATATCAATTGTTTACCATCTTTAGACGCTCATTCAGTCAAAACACATATTTATTATAAACTAAAAGATCATATTATATAAGCATATTACAACACAATTAGGACATGTTTAGCACTCATCATAAAAACCTTACATTTGAAAACCCTCACACATTATATTAAAATGATATTTTACCAATTTCTGAAGGCCGTTGACCATAACAACCTTGTCCACAGCAGCATCCTCTTGAGAAACACATACCTCAAAGGGACCCAGTTTTCTATCTGTGTGATTTCTAAGGCCTAAATGTACCTGAAAAAAAGAAGCATCTTCTTTTAAATCGTTAGTGAGAGAGTTAAGTCACAACCAAAACCAACTAATATATTCAAATTAAAGAATCAAAAGAAAGGAGTGTCTGTTTAATGTACCCAATGGAGATGGTTTTTAAGATTGAAGATTGATGAAATGCAGCATATGGGGTTTCTGCTGTAATTAGATTTAGTTCATGAAAAGAGATTATGATGAAACGAAGCATATGGGATTTCTGTTGTAATTAGATTTAGAGTTCATGTTTCATGAGAAAGATGCATTGGTAAACCATAGAAGATAGTGCACACAACAATGGGCTCACTAGAAGACTTATGAGTGGGTCCTACATTTATACACATGGTATCACATGAACAGTAAATGCACTATCTGAAGATAGTTTTACTTGAAAGGAACACAAACATCTTCCAAGAAACGGATGCAACATTATTATGTTATATATATGAGTAATTGAAGGCACAACCCTTTTTCACTGATCTATTGAGCGAGAAAAGGATACAATGGTGAAAACTGGTATACCACATTCACAAGATTGAGCATCACCCTTCTTCTACACCAGAAAGGACTCAGGTCAACATTTGTAAACTAAGATGATTACCAGAAATGGTCTTTCCAAAATGATGATAGATGGAATGTCCAGAACATGAAAGTCAATCTCTTTTTGTGTTGTAGGCTGCACATCAATAGAATTTGGTACTTTCAGATGGTATCAGAGTAAAAAAGGGACAAAAAAGAGACTTTTAAAGCTAACATAAAAACAGGAGACTGCTGGATGTGGCTATGTGATGAATTAATATTAATCAATAAGAAACAGATGTGCAACTATATCGATCTTTTACAGCACATATTCCTTTTCAACATATTGAACTAATTAGTGTACGGCGGATTTTACAAAACAATTTCAACAATGCATTTTTTATCGCACCTAACCATGGAAGAATCTTCAAACATGACGACATTGGATACAGGTATCATTGAAGAGAATTGATCATGGTCAATGCAACATAAGCCATAGTGTACATGGCATCAGCAAGCACTTCAATGTTAAGCACCAATGACCCAGGTCTATCAATGAATTACTGACTTTTAAGACATTTCATTTTTCTTTGCATATTAAGAGTCCATGATAACTTGGTCAAGTGGTGAAAACCTCCTTGTGGTCGTTCAAGAGGTGGGGTTTGAACCCCACAAACGTAAAGCTTTAAAAAAAACTGTTCATAGGTGACATATAAATATATCATTGTTCTGGTATGTTATTCTTTAATGCTTTATTCTATCAGTTCTTCATATTTTATTTTATTTTATTATTATATTTTTGAACAATCATATCAGTTTCTTCATATTTATTATTTTACCACAACACCTTCATTGTTTTGCTGAACATCTACAAAAATCTTTTGCTGGTTTCTTATTATTTAGGAATGAAAAGGTAGGTCCAGAAAGACATAGCGATCTATAAATCTGAAAACAAAGGATTTTGCCTGGATCTTGTGAGGTCCCACACCCAAACTGAGAAAATTGAATTAGCATATTACAAATTAGCTGATTCAACCACCAGTGTTCTATACCAGCAATTTTTATGACATTTTTTAGTATTATAGAAATGGTCCAATATTTAGTGGTCCAGCAGTTCTATATGGCACAGAGATCATACAGTGAACGTTCATAAACTTATATTGAAATAGACATGTTTCAGCCTCTTACAGTGCCAAGAATGTGTTGCGTCTGTAGGCGCCCAGGTTCACCCAAGTTTGTACGCCATGTTATTTGAAGTTTACCAAGTAAATTGCTTCCTTCAACTTTGATTTGCCCTGGCTCATGCAGGGCCTGCTTTAATTGATAGAGATAGTTCAGTATCCCTCCACCAGCCTTGATGAGGATGGGAGGTTTAAAAACTTCACTATTCATAAAAAAGGACATCAAAACAGATAAAACAGAATTAAGTATTGGATTTAACAAAGAAAAGGAAAATACAAGGGACTACAAAACCCCTTAACATATAAACCATCAAGCTACAAGCATAGAATGTCTAAAGTGATAATTTTCTGTCCTACTACCTATTCAAAGACTTGGCTTCTGAAGGGTGCACATCAGCTTTCAGGATTGTAGCACTCCAATCCTGTGCAGGCTCAAACTCAACTTGGTCCATAAAAAGGTTGGACTTAGTGTGGTTCTCAATGCATGCCTCCAAAAACATTTTATCCTGAAAGAGAAATACTGCAACATATAATTCGAAATTTGAAAAGCTTGGAAATACCAGTACATATATAATTGAGCAGTTGACAGATATGATAAGCAAAGTGACCATCTCAACTTTTGAGTAAACAAGGTGTACCCATTGCATGATGTACTAGACACTTGTGAACAAACCCAATCATTTGGAAGAACCTACCTTGACAGAACGGACCTGCACAAGAAAAAATGTATATAAGTGAAATAACATTGTATTTTGTAATTTTATTCTGCTCATGGCTATCATTTTAGCTCCCTGACTTTTGTAATTTTATTTTGTTTTGTATTCTTTTAGTAACATTGTATTTTCTGATCCACTTGGATGATGATTATTTCTAATAAAACTCATCCAACATTCATTTATTAAAAATAAAGGCTTTATCAGTTTATTTCTATTTTGAGGAATGACTGCAACAAAGAATCTTGCCTAAGATTCAATATAACAGTAAATCAATACTTAAGCTTTACAACAATGATCAGACTTTAAATAGAACTCATAAATACATCTGGGGCATTTGCTGGGAAATGGGGACTAAATACCTTTGTCCTGACTGATAGTGGGTTTGCAACAGCAAACTTGAAAAACTGAGGGAGATATTTTCGCTCAGCCTCACCATCATTGTACAAAGCAGTACAAACCAGCCTAAATTAAAACCAAAACATAAGAATATTTTATGAAAAAGGAAAAATACAAAAACTCCAGTAGAATAAATGCTCAAGGGAGTCTGTTTGTACGTGTGAGGCCCAAGTTCTTTCACATCATGTTCCACAATAAAGTCATAACGTCCACCAGACCTTATGGATTCAATAGGTGACGATGTAGTGAATAGCAAGATCCGTTGCTTTTCTGTTTGAATTTCTGCCTGCAAGATTAGTTACTTTTCAGAAAATGAACACGTATGCTTAGAAGTAAAAGGAAAACAAACATCCAGAATTCCATTGCAAAACATTTCAAATACTCAATGAAACTCTGTGACAACAAATTACAAATTCTTTCCCCTCGAGATCTGGCTACAAGAGCTAACTAATGAATAAATTTAAGGATTTTTGTTTAAAAATTCGTTATTAATGAGTACGAGTAATACAAACATGTGCCTACCCTCATGAAATTACAAAAGTATGCCTCAGCCACACAGGCACAGCAGACGTGCTATGATTTCTTTTGAACTAATCAGAGAACTCAGCATCTTCACAGCTGAGTTCTACCTTCAATAGTTGTCTTATTTCTCTAAGAAAGGATTCAGTCAATTTCTTTCCAACCAACGTTTTGTGGGATATGGAACTCATTAGCCGGGGTTCGAGTTCTTCAAGATCCAAGCACCTCATTGGCCAAGCTCAAATGGACAACGCTTCCAGTAATCCCAGAAGTTGCAAGGCAATGAAACAACTGAGTTCACCTACAGAAGAGCAAGGCAGTTCCAGTACCGAGTCCAAACAGGAATTCAGGAATCTTACAAGAGATATTGCTCAGACTACAGATTGAACTTTGGACATCGAGGTGCTGTATTCTATAGGAATAACTCTAACTCACTGGGTTGCTGAAGTCTGTCTAGCAAAAAAGAGAGTAAGAAACTCAATCACCCAGTTGCCGAGTTCCAACTTTGCAGGGAAATTGTTTTTCTAAAAACATAAATAAAAACTAGCATACCATGTGGACTAATTCCAATTATCCGTCTACAAGAATCATATTCTTGTGAATTAGTTCAGGAGAGAGTGAGAGACATATATTTGTAATACTTTTATCAGCCACAGCTATTAAAAAACACACTTAATTTAACAGCACCTCACTGTGATTCATCTTATATCTAGAAGTATCCCTTTTTGATATCATACATATGTTATATTTTCGTTCATCAGGATGTTACTACCTTTGATATTTGCCAGTGTTCTCGATATTGTAATAGATCAAATTGATAGTAGAGATGCCAGAGGTCCGAATGAAGTAATCACTTATCACTCCTTTTTCAAAGGCATAATACAATGTGATATCAAATATAAATGTACAGTACGAACAGCAAAAGAGAAGTAGACATTGTTGTCACTCTTTAAAAAAAGAAGAAGAAGAGTTCTCAATACTCTATTATCTTTCAGATTTACAAGCAAATGTCTAATAGATTTGCAACAAATGCACGAGTACTTAGTGGAGCTTTCTTCAAGCAAAATTAATCACCAAAAAGTAGGATCAGAAACGGCACCAGAAAATACACAACATGAAGAGAGCAGTAGCTCACCTTGATCACAACCTCTCTGATCTCGAAATTCGAGCTATTATTAACACTAATATAGCTGCAGAACGTCTCCCCCAAATAAATCGCACTGCACACAGCTCCACAACATCAGATCCAACCAAAGACAAATAATCCCAGCGAAAAGTTGTAAAAGACGAACTCGGTACTCACCCGAAGGACTGCGGCACCATGAGAATTCCCGAGAGGGCCATGGCGTCAGTGGGATTCTGGACCTGGTACCTCCCCCGGTAGCTGAAATCACGGAGGGTTTCCTTCCCGACGGCCGTCCCGTCGAGGAGAGCAGGCGAGACGGCGGGGTCGTCGAAGAGGTCCTCGCCAGCGAAGAGGTCGAAGGGGTCGAGTCGGAGAATGGCGTCCTCTGCCTGGAAGGAGGGGCGGCAGAGGCGCATCACCCGGAAGGCAAGCGAGTGGTGGGACAATGGAGGATGCTGCGGCGTCGACATCGCCGGAGGGAGGAAGGAGGGGAATTGGATTTTGGAGATCTGGGTTTTGGTTGTAATGTTACGATTATTCGAATCTTAACATTTTTTTTTTTTGGAGGAGTTATTTGTAAAAGTGCTTTCACGTGAGGTTATGGTGCCCGCAGTTTTCAGCATTTTTTAACACTCTTTTTGGCTGGGGTTCGTTTGCCATTTAATTATTTTCAGCTGCCTGGATAGTTGGATTTATCAGTTGCGGTCGAGCCGCAGATGCGAACCGCACCGTTTCTACATTTGAATTGTATAACCACTGAAGTTAACCCAAGTAGTGCCTCTATTTGCATGCATAACATTCAACGACATGGAATCCAACCCATTTCATTTGAAATATTTTACTGCACTTTTGCATACCTACCGCACGTCTACTGCCAAAGCCAAAATACGGAAAGCACCCCTTCCGAAATATTCCAGGTGATTCAACTAGAGATTAACTCTACTAAAAAAATCAACATTTGCTGTTGCTTACCTTTGCCGTGTCAAAAATTGTAATTTTGTTTGTATCTTAACCTCTGCAACAGATATCTAAGATAAAATAATAGTGAATGAAAAGGCAAGCAAGCACAAAATTGGCATAACATTTCCTCGTACGAATACAATCAATCTAAAAATACAAGAAAAAACCCAAAGGATGAAACCGATTGATTTAATAACAAATACTACACGACGCGGACCCAATTGCCCCCACACATTGGACAAGCATGTGCCCAACGACTGATCCACCATGCTTCACGCTCATTTGTATTAGGAGTAGGCGCACCAGGCTGTGCAAATGCTGACGTTTGCCGCAAACATCTTATGCACTGCGAGGGAGAAAAGGAAAACGTTAAAAGAAAAAAAATGGGAACACTTCTTAAGGAAACAAACAAACAAACAAATGATGTGTGGTTCCGACTCATCCTAGTAGCCTGATTAATACAATAGTCTAATACATGGATGCAATTTTGTGTTCCCTACCCAACCAGACATTAATTCTTCGTTTCAGCAGCATTATCTACCATGGGCCCAGATGATATTAATTCCAGTTTTCTCCACAAAAACAAAGTTTACAGGGTAGGAAAGATACAAATGCCAATAAATATATCATAATGCCTGTGAACATGTCTAAATAAGATTGAAGTGATCAAAGGCTGGATAAACAAATTTAAGGTCATTTCTTCAATTTACTCTCCACTTCTATTCTAAACTCAAAACTTTCACGGTAGCTTCCTCGATGTTACCCACTAAACCATGGATGGATGCCCTTGGACACATGGGAATAAGTGATAGCACTAGAGGTTCATGGACAATTTTGGATAAGAGGTGATTTAAAAGGAAAGAAGATAGCTTTTAATCTCACCTTATACCAAATACCGTCAAGACCCGTTTTCCACAATGCCGTGACAACATCCCTCCTTGATCCCATTATACCAAGATATGATCCAAGGCCCACTGAAGTTTTCAAGCCAAATGCTGCATCTCTCTCTGACATTCTGCGTTTCCAAGGCCAGAGGTTTTGGGCTCCGAAATAATTATCAGAACTACCTGACAAGTAAAAATCAGAATGACCAGAAGCAATAAGGGATTTTAGGTCCAGTGCCTCGTCCAAGTGACAAAAATTGTCTGGATCAGACCAGGGTCCTCCAAACATGTTGCGCCGGTGCCATTCTTCAGCAGGAGGATGGAGTTCCAACTCACGGAGCAGCAAACCAGCCGCATCTGCACCTCTCGGACGTGGCATGTTCTGCACATTTTTAAATTTATCCAGTCATCAGGTACAATACAAATAAAAACCAACTGTGCAACAACATGGAAAATCATAGCAAAATCTATAGCAGTAAAAACAAGAGATAAAACTAAAAGATAAAATTCAAGTCCGGCTCATCGACAATCCGCTAATTTGAAACAAATAACCTTCCACTTCCAGTTGAAAGAAAAGTCTATATCTTTATTGGTAAAAATGTCAGTGGAAGACATGGCTAAGAGAAAGTAATTGAGTAACTTAGCTTATAATTTAAGTGTACATTTTTCATCTATAAGAAGCAGGACACTTTCAAGGGTGAGATAATCATCATCTAACCTGCATATGTGGTCCAAGTGATGCTTCCACAACCTCAGGTAGCACTGTATAATTTCCATCAATATAATGTAGGCGAATGATTATATTGCTTGTTCCCACCTGAGAGGCAGGCAGTGGATGTGGCAAAGATGCAGTTCTTCTACAAAGATCCACCAAAATGAGAAAAAGGACCCTCACCTGCAGGAGAATTCACTTGTTGTAAGAACCTAATGTAAAATAAAATTCTATTTCCAGGAAAGAAACATAAACATGTGCTAACAATGATTTGGGAATTGGGACAAGCTGAAATGAGGATCTAACAGTCAATGGCAAGTTCAATTTGGAAAATCAATTCCATTAGTCAATTAATCGAATCAGCTGAACAAGCATCCATTGCTTGGAGATTTAGTATATAAAAAAACTTTTAAAATCCTGTTTCCTTTTTAGCAAAAGCATCATAATTTGTATAGAGTTATTAATAGCATTTACTAAATATAGAATAAATAGCAGCTAACAAAATACCTCCTCAGAAGTGTATCCCTGTCCAGCATTGCCGGAGCCTAATCTTGAAGGCCGTCCCACCGAACCTTCTTCGAGTCCTTTAGCTCCAAGTCCCAACTGTCCAGGTCGGCCTACCTGTCCTTCTTCTACTCTAGCAATCCCTCCTAAAGCTGGTCGAGATGGTCCAGTGCTCTCCTCCACCTTCCCTCCTGCAACACCCTGAGTTTTTGGCAAACTGGAATCAGGAAGTTTTTGTAAGCTTCCAATTAATCGAGATTGCCTCCGCCGAAAGATCAAACAGAATAGCAATAACTGGCATAGTCTATGAAGAAAATGAGAGTCTCCAATAAGTCGGACAGCAGGAGTTCCCGGGAATGTTCCTGTGTTAATGCTAATGGGCATAAAGGGAGATGGTCCATTGATGGGATTAGGTGTTGAAGAGGAGCCTCCATCAGCAGTGCTGATTTTAGCAATAGCTCCTTGCACCCATGCTTGCATTTGGGAGCTCCCGGCAGTGTTTGTTCCCCCAGTTTGGCCCCCTAAAATACAGAATAGTCAATAGCTTCAAAAGGCATTTAAGTGAGAAAGCTAATGATTCTGTGGATCCAAATAAATTTGTAAGCTTGAGGTTGGTTTTTGGGTCAAAAATATCCAGGAAAATTACATACAAAGAAGTCATCTGATATCAAATTAAACATGAACAAGCAAACACCATATCCGTGAGTGTTTATGGAGGCAAAAATAAGATAAATATACTGTAATTTTAACCCACAAAAGGCATCAATATTTGAAATGTTTTAAATATAGTAAACTAGTACGATACATTAACCAATCCTCATTTACAAAACCACCAAATGAACTAATGAGCCATTGCTAGAAATGCATGTTCCAAGTAACAGCTAAACACAACTTAAACTTTCTTGAATGCCATCATGCTTTGATCCACTATGGGGCCAGACAGCTTGGGAAAATACAAATGGTTCTTAAAAATGACAATGCTTGTGTACCATGCGTGTACAATGACAAGGATTGAGAAGACAACAATGCTTGCACGTACTATGCAAAAACAATGGCAAGGTTTAAGAAGACAACGATGCTTGCATGTACTATGAAAAAACAATGGCAAGGAGAAACCAATGGCTAAAAATGTGAATGCTTGTGTGTTATGAGCATTATGAAATTTGATACTTATACGTGTAGAGAGAAAAGTAATAATAGATTGATTGTATTGCACTAAGGGTTATCTCTTACATACATAGAACACAAAGATAAACAAATATCATAAAAATAAAAGGATAAAACAAATATCCATATAAAGAACCATCAACTCTAACACTCCTACTCAAATTAAAACATAAATATCTAATATGTTCAACTTGTTAGATAATAACTTAAAGGTCCTTAGAGATAAATCCTTAGTAAAAATATTGTTGTATCTCAGGAGTAAGGAACACAATGACAACAGTAATATTCTTCTCCATACTGTTGACAAGTCACAAAATTATGGAACAATCTGTAGTAAATCAATCATAGTCATCATAAGTGGGATCTTTTGAAAATGGTGGATATTGAGTAATGTGCCTTGTCTTCTAGTGAATGCGGAGAAAAAAGTTTAAGGACTTTGACCAGAGAAAATAATTCTTTCCATTGAGTTTCATAGTAGTACCATGCAAATTTCGAAGTCATGCTTCCTCTAGTGTGGTCAACGACAAATTCATGGAGGAAGATGCTGTCACGGAGGACAACAAAGGTAGCAGGTTGACCAGAGACAGAAGTCACGACAAGTAGGCAGCATAGAACCTCTCATGACATAGGAGGGAGAAATTGAGGGAGGAAAAGAACTCGTTGGCCTGCACAACCGGTAGGAACAACAGCAGACATGTCTTATGTAGGTAGGGACCAACAACTGAGGCATGAAGCCGTAGAGTGGGCTGGAGTTAGGGTGGCCGGAGGCAATGGGGTGGGTGGCGATCGTTAAGATTCCAAATGTCGATTTCGTGTCGAACTTCGACAAAATGAAAAATAGATACGTGTCGGAAAAATGTTGATATCGTGTCAATGAAAATACAGTAAAAAAAAAATCCACATTTGTCTAGAAAACTTCCATGTCGATATCGTATCGATAAATTAAAAATAAGGCATATGTCGGCGAATTTTCAACGATACGTGTCGACATTTGATACTATGGCGACCGTTAAGTTTAAAGTTAGTTTTTTTTTATTAGGCCTGTGCTCTTGATACCATGTAGAAAGAAATAAATGATAGATTAATTGTATTACACTAAAGGTTGTCTCATATATATACAAGAGAACACAAAGATAAACGGATAACTCAAAGATAAAAGGATAAAATAAAGATCCATATAATAATCCATCTACTCTAACAATACGTTTTGTCATCTTTCTCTTTTCCCCTTTTTAATGAGTGATTTTGGCATCTTTCTCTTACTATTTCTTTTATCTTTAGAGAGCATAAGGATACAGTTTCTTAAGCACAGAAGTAAAGTATGCAGACCTTGGTTGGGTGATGGGGATGGAGCAGCATGTGGAGGACTGGCTACCATGCTCCGATTACCACCTGTGCCTGAAGATGTTACAGCATGAGTTGCCAAAGTGCGGCAAAAGCTTGCATAACGCCGCAGCCGTGTAATGAAATGTGAAGCTAGATCAAGGACGGCATCAACATATGCCTGCAGCATGATTAAATAAAAATCAGAACCAGTTCATAAAGTAGACAATTTGCACCAATTTTTTAATGTACTGTCGTAATATGACTACACAGGAGAACACAAAAAACCAGAAGATACAACCAAGTGTAGTAGTAAAAAAATATAACATTGTGAACGGTAAAAAATTGTAACATCGTGGACTATAAAAAAGGTGGATAATGGGAAAGTGGAACTCACTCCCCGGCTCAGTCTGCTTCTGCAGGAAGAAATGTCTTTAGGGAAACCATTAACAAGAAACAAGAACTTGGCAGAACTAACACATTTTGAATTCAAGGGTATTTTTTGAAGGTGCATGGCATGCCTATGTGGTCAGAGGTTACTGACTCAGTAGGGTGAGCCGAGACATGCAGTTTCTTCTCAACAGCCAGGTCACATTCTAGAAAGGCTATGGAAACCAATTTTTAAAATTAAATTGCACAACAAATTCCTCTTGGAATTGGTTGCAGCCGAGATTGCATAAGTTTCAAATCAATCTAATATGATAATGGCTAAGGGAGAGAATCCAGGAAATCCGGCTGTGGAGAAGGAGCTATCACTGACATATTGGATGTTTGGAACTTGATTCAAGCACGGAATCAAAATAGAGGGTAGAAGCAGCAAAATGAAAACATGATCAATGTAGTCCCCAGGTTCTACCAGTCTGCTGTCTTTTAGTATCATGAATTTGACACCTCCCCATGGAATTCATCAATGGTATTGACTAGAAAGTCAGAAAACGTCTTTAGGTGGAAATACTAGAATATGTGTGACACTTTGAAATTTGATGGACTAGGAATAAAAGATTTATTATCGTAGAGAATGCCTTTCTTCTCAAGTGGGTGTAGTGATGTCTTATCGGTGATGATATTCTGTGTGCCCCACAGGCCAAAGGTAAATTTTATGGGAAGAAATGAAAGCTTGAGATTTTATATTTTTCAACCCTTCAACAACTTCTAACTTCTGGAATGGTGCAATGAGTATCCAGAGTGATTTTAACCCTCCCACAAAAAATCAAGGTGTGCAATGGCAACTATCTACAAAAATGGTCAGATATTTTCACCAGCTCTTCCTCATTGAAAAAGAGATATCCACTGCTTTTACCCTTGCGGTTCCCAAAGATGCAAGCAACTTGGAGCTTGATTGTTGTTCACTTGTTTGGTGTTTGAGTTTTCTGCTTTTGTTATTGTTGTTCACTAGTTTGGTGTTTGAGTTTTCTGCTTTTGTTTTTGTCTCTTTTGATTAAACTTCTTATGTAAAATTGTATTCCTCCACAGGATGATTCCTTACTAACGCGGGTGTCTTCCCAATTTTCTTAAAAAAAGTGATAGAAGGGGACCTGATCATCTATAACCTAACATAGTTTGATTACTGCTGTTGTTAGTCTGAACCTACCAGTGACTTTGACTTTGAATGACAAAGCAAGTTTACTTGCATACCTACACTAAGGAAATATTTCTCAAGACCAACTACAACTCTACAAGGATTCAACTTATTGCTTTGAATAAAGATGAAATAACCTGTCATCATCGTAATATATGATCAAGAAAAGGACAGATGAGATGCAATGTCAGGTCATACTTCAATAACAATCAACACACGACATCAGGCAAAGAATATTGCATTTAAATGATTTACTGGAAAATGTACCAAGACAAGGCAAACCTGGGTGCATGAAACCAGAGCTGGTTCAACTGCCATTTTGTCAGCATCAATTCCAGACAACATCTCACTAGATGCCTGCCAAGGCTCCAGCAAAAGTGTTGCTGGATTTACTAAAGCTGATTCAATTCCTTTACCTAACATATCCAACAACAGCCTCGCTTGCATATCCAGGACAAGTGCCCGGACATCTTGAGCATTTGTCCCTTCCAGAAGTCTGCATTTTATCCTATCCAAATTCTACAAAAAAAGGCATAGTAGAAATAGTTCAGTTCAAACATTTTTTTGAGCAAAAGATAGGATTAAGGAAGACCTTATTGATCAACATCCATGGAAACAATGTCCAAAAAATGTTGCTCAAGATACTTAGTCAACCAAAACAATCAGTCTAACAAAAGGGGAGAGAGAGAGAGAGAGTAAAAAAAGAAATGAGAAGAGGTATAAGAGCTCTGGAACAACAGGTTCCCTTAGGCCACAAAGCTACTATCCCTTGGGGCAAATCCAATCCTAATTGAAAGCATAGTCAAACAGCTAGAGAGTACCTTGAAGCCAGAATTCGTAATATTTCAGCTGTTAAGATTTATGAATTAGAAAGAAATCGTAGAATTTTTCAAGTCGTCATGCAAAATCATTGCAACTGGAAGTCAAAGGTTTTTGGTTTGGTTATTGATTGGTCCACTTCTTCTCCGGACTGAGATGTGTTGACGGATGCCATGATTGCCAATTGGTTGGACATGTTAGCGAATTTGTGAGGAGGGCTGCAGCTTGTTGCTCAATTTTGTTTTGCTTTTGTCTGTTTCTTTTAATTTTTTAGTTCCTTGTTGGAACTAGCTCTCGCAGGCTTCTTTATTGGTTCTCTATCCTATGGATAGATCCCTGTTTTTTTTTCTGTTGTTTTAATGAAATGTGCCTTTGCCGCTACAAAGCAAAAAAAAGAAAGATTTATGAATTAGAAGTTAACCAATACAAGAAAAGAAACCACATTGTTCATGAGACCTATTCCACAATCATCTAAAACCTTGTAGAGGAAATGACTTAGTTTTATTATTACAGTGAAAATGGCCATCAACCATAATTGCAAAGAGAGCCACCAGAAACCAAAGAAGCCATGCCAATCAGAATCATGTAGAAGTCTCCTGTTCATCAGTTAATCTTGTGGTCTAGTTGTTTACAATTGACAAAAACGTAACGTATCTTAGTTGAAGTACATGCTTGAATGCAAAAGGTCAGAAAGCCTCATACTCTCAAGTAGCGAAAGAGATTTCATACGATGATTCTATCATAAAAATAGTTCCCCATCGAAGATGATGATAGAGCAAAAGCGGTGACAATATTTAAAGGTTGGCTAGAGTCTAGACTATTGTTCTTATTTACAATATTGCACAATATATCATTAATGTATGTTAATGTCAAATATTAACAATCTATATCTCAATAAGTTAAACTCCCACGAATATATATAGGAGTTTACGATACTTAAATGGATATCCATGCAAGAATCTATATAACATAATAACTTCAACACTGCTTCTCAAACTAGAGCATATGTATCATACAAGCCCAACTAGTCATATAAATCTTCAAAATGACATAAGGACAAACCCTTAGTAAATATATAAACAAACTGCTCAGAGGAGGAAGTGAGAGGAGTAGATATATAATCATTCATCATAGCATCTATAAACAACTCAGTATGCCTGGTGTATTTATAGAATACTGGATTGTCGACTATATAGATTGCCATTTGGCTATCACAATGCATCAACATAGGAAATTGACTAAAAAACCTCAACTTAATCATGAAAGATCTACGCCACATCATCTTGCAAGCAGTGTACGTTATGGATCTAAATTTTGATTTTACACTCAATCTAAGCATTACATTCTATTTCTTAGTTCTCCATGCAACTAAATTTCCTCCTATATAAGTGCAATATCCATATATAGATTTTTTGTCTCCTCTATCTCCTGTATAACTAGAATCTAAATATACTTCAATGTTGAGATGTCCATGATTCTCATAAGGCCTTTCCTAGTGAATTCTTAACATAGGCAAGCACCCTAAGTGCTCCCTTTCAGTGAATCATCTTAGACTTTTGCATAAACTGACTGGATAACCCCACTGCATATGAAATATCACGTCGTGTAACCGTGTAACGACCCTAACTGTCACCCCTAACTTAATTATATATTTTTTTTCATATAAAATATCACAACCAAATCTATATCCAAAACACAGAATATAAAATGCTAAAATCAACATAAATAAATCTAGAATAGCATATCTACATAGAACCCTCAATGCGTAGTTAAATGACTCCTCTCTATATACACTAGCAAGCCAACCAATTTCTAAATTTATACTTCTAAGATACAAACACAAGCACACATAAGTGACCATCAAAAGGTCATCTAATACACTTCATAAAATAAAACCAAAAACAAGACTCAAATCTACGACAAAACACCAACCACAATCACTATTGCACTGGACATAGTCAAAACGCATGATCCAAACATGCAAGGCACATAACCTAGCACAACCGGACTGAATTTCTCAAACCATGCCTTTGAACTTTGTTTAAGTTCATAAATAGCTTTCTTGTAATGAAAAACTTCACTCTTCCCCTAAGCAATATACACTAAAGGTTACTTCATAAACACTAATTCTATTAAATCACCATAAAAAAGGTATTCTTTGTTGGAATAAATGTGTATTTTATTTTGATTTTGATGATAATAAAAGGAATTCATTTTGTGGAATTTATTTTGCTTTAATCTCTAATAAAATGTGTTGAGAATTATTAAAGAATTAGGAGAACTAGAGAATCAGCACAGAGACGAGAATGAAGAATGCTAAAAGAAATTTCTATGTAATTTCCTAAATCAATTATATGAAATTATTGTACTTGTAATAGTTTAAAAGAGGATGTAAATTCGACATATCAAAATAAAATCGGTATACCCAAATGAGGTCAGGTATACTGAAATTTTGTATTTTTTAAAAGTAGATAAAAATAATACTCTGAAGAATTTCGATATACCAAATCAGGAGAAATCGACACATCACGCAGCACACCAAAATTTAAATGACAGTGGATGAAAGCAGAAATCAAATCAATGCTCCGAAGAATTTCGACATACCAAATCAAAAAATTTCAACGTACCGAAAATATTTCAGCATGCCGATTCAACCATAAAAAGCCAATTCGAGAGCAAAAACAACACATCAAGTTATTCCGACCTATCGAAGTTACTAACCGTTATACTAACCGATAAACACAAGGATTACCCTCTCTAATCCTATAAATAGGGCTCCTAATCAACCCTTAAGCATTATCAAGCACTCCTAAGCTCATTCTCTCTGATTGCTACAACTATTCAAGCCTCACTCTTAATTCTTGCTCATATTTCCTAAGTTCATTTGCACAAAAGCCTCATCAACTATATGGTACTTGTAGGAAAGCCTTGAAACATTGTACTCAAGTGATTTACATTATTTTTCGATTGGAAGAAGGTTCCGCAGTTCGCAGGGTTGGCAAGTGTTTGTTTTATATAGTTAAAGGAAACTCTCGAGGGTATATCGAGGAGTGGACTAAGCCAAGGTTTGACCGAACCACTATAAAATATTTATGTAATTTATTGTCTCTCTTCCTTTCTATGTATGTTTAATTAGTTAATTCAAATTCAGTCTTTAACGGTGTTTGTTATTGGAAAACATTAAGTAAAATTTTAAATTACTAAATTTCTTTATTCACCATCCTCTAAAGAAGCCTCTTGATCCATCATTTTTAACATCCAACTAATGCATACTCCAGAATTGATTGACAGTAACAGAAAGCAAAACTCGGATAGAATTGAGTCTTAACCATAGGAGAGATAGCCTCATCATAGTTTACACCAAATGTCTAAAAAATCCCTTCGCAACTAATCTAACTTTGTATCTGTCTACGGAGTCATGTAATTTATACTAAATGGTATAAACCAATTGACACCCAACAATAGTTATATTTGCTAGTGGAGAAACTAACTACCATATTTCTTTAGATATCAACACATTTATTTTCTCATCCATTGTAGTCTTCCAATGTAGTACTTACATAGCTTCTATGTAGTTCTTAGGAATAGAATCAAAACAAAGAGACAAAGAAAATTGACGGTACATGACGTGATGCCAATAATGTGAAATAAAATTTAAAATAGGATAAACATTGACAAACCTTTTACCTTTACACAAGGCAATTGAAAGATTAAAGGAGGTGATGGAAACAGATTAGCTTGAATGAGCATTGGCACAATTGAAGCTTGAGGTGGTGATTGTACTCGTGGACAACGAGTATACACATGTAAAGGAATGGTAGAGCAAGTACTAGGCACTTGCATAGCGTCAACATATATATTGATAGGAAGAGGAACAGTACCAACAATATCAGTGGATTGTAGAGAACCAAAAATAAGATATGGACTCAAAGAAATTACTTTCTTGATATGGGATCATAGCACCTATACCCATTCTGAATCCTACAGTAACCGACAAAAACACATCTTAAAACCTTAAGAAACAATTTGTTAGGACCAAAAGTTAAAATCTACACAAAATAGATACTCCTAAACACACAAGGCGGCAAATGAAAGGTGGGATGATCAAGACAATCTCTGAAAGGAAATGTCTCCATGAAAAGCAGCAAACAACATCTTATTGATGAGGTAGTAAGCAATAATAACAGCAGCAGACCATAAGTATCGTGGTACATTCATCTATATCATGATAGTACGAACAATATCTAAGATATGGCAATATTTCCTCTTAGAAATCCTATTTTACTGGTAGGTATGAGAACAAATAGTCTGATATATGATGTCCTGATTCAAGAGCATTATCAATTCTAAGTATACAAACAAAAGCAAAAAATTAAGTTTTTATTTCATTGAAGAATTTCTTAATAATATTAAGAACATGAGTCCTATCCTTTACAAATACAACTACGTGACTCTAGAGAAATCGTCAAAAAAAAATTAAAATAACGAGGTTATAATACTAAAGGAACACGACAAGGCCTCCAAATATCACAATGAATCAACTTAAATTGACTATAACTAACAGTACCAGATTAATTCTAAAAGTTAGCACGATGATATTTACTTAACTAATATAATTCACAATCAAAAGGAGAAAACGACAGTCAAGAGAGAGCCTGTTGAAGTTTCCGAAACAATGTATGACCTAACTAATGATACTACAACAATGGGGACTCCAAAACAAGAGTAGAAGCAACAAAACAACTGGGTGTCCTTGCAATCCAGTAGGTAAGTGATAGGACGTTCATGACCTAAGCCAATCCTCTTCTTAATCTACATATCCTAAAAAGTACAATAATAGAGAAAGAATGTTACAAAAAAACTTTGAGATTTTGTTATTTTGCTAATGGATAGAAAATTAAATGGAAACTTCGAAACAAATAGAACATCTTTAAGAGAAAGATAAGCAGAGACCTCAACAACTCATTAAGACACTGACTACCATCAACAATGAAAACAGAAGGAATAGAGGATACACTAAATGATAAAACAAAGAGCTTTTTAGTACTTGTGAGATAAAGCATTAGAATCTAACACCCAGAAATTTTCAGAAGAGACTAAGAAAGCACCAGTAGCGGAGGTAGTAGCATGTGATGCAGTAGATGTAATCTGACTTGCCTGCAATTGTAGGAAATATTCATACTCTGCCTAAGTGGCCTCAACAATGAGTGACTTGTAAAGGGGTTATGCCAATGCTTGAACATCGCTCATCTTTATCTGTGCCTATGCAGGTTTGTCAAACCTTTTCTAGCATTTATCTGAAACATGATTTGTATGTCCACAATGAATACATTTTTCTCCAACATGACTGCCACTTAAGTCTCGATGATGACCATGTCGATTACAAGTAACAACCATAGCAGCTAATTAGTAAATCCAACCACACACATGAAAGACGGTGTTGCCATGGAGACACACAAAACACAGGAAAAGTGGACGACAGTGATTGAAGAGTTGCTCCCAAAAATGTGACCTTGGATCAGCCTTCTGGACGAAAAGTAGACATATACTTGACCACAATCAGACCCTCACGATACTCCTTCAACTTCACCTCATTAAAAACAAGTAGTTGCTGGATATCTTAGTTGTCTATAATAGCACGTAGAGTTGTGTATAACTCAGTGACAGACAGTTCACCTTGTTGAAGAGTTGCTCATACAGTTTAAATACACGTGATACATTCTTCTCATGACCATAGAATCCATATAACATATTCAGATCTTGTTTGCTATCGAAAAACAATGGAGGAAGATATGTGTTCCTCCATGCCATTGATCAACGACGACCTAACACAACAATCATTTGCCAACTAGTCTTCATATGATGATGCATTAATCTTGTTACAAGAGGCCTTAATGACGTGCTTGAGTTTTCCTCGAGCTCCCAAAAAGATCTTGATTAACTGACACCAGATCATGTAATTTGTTTTGCTCAACTTCACAATTGTTCCAATTAAATTGTTTAATCAAACAGACAAAAGGCTTCAATCTGTCAGTCACGTGGAATAAGAACATGCTCTACACTGAAGGCAATGTGGAACAAATAGTAGAGAATTTGACACAACAATGATCATGTTGTTGTGGAACGAAAGAGAGGGATGGTCTAGGAAGGGGATGGAGAGGAGGTTCCCACGGCGATCGTCTGCCAGTGTTTCCGGTGGCTTCCATAGTGTTTCCAGCAACATCTGGTTGTAGCTAGTCAAGGTGGGTAATGTTTAGGGTTTGACTCTTAATACCATGTTAATCTCAAATATTAACATTCTATATATTAAGTTAACTCCTACAAATATATATAGGCGTTTACAATGCTTAAATGGATATCCATGTAAGAATCCATATGACAAAATAACTCTAACAATGTTATTATGGGGAGGAACTATTTGAGAAAGAAAAAGAAAGATTGATTGCTTAGAACAAAAACTTACAGGACCATGTTGTTGCCGGTGTTGTGTAGTTGGAAGGGAATGAAAATCAGCATCCAAGACTGCAACAACACTGTTCAATGATACTGGGGGAAAATCAAAGCCCATCAAAACAACAGAAATTAGCAAATAAATATGCTCTCAAACCATGCACACAAGGGAGAAATCTCAAATGTGGAAATAGGAAAAAAATTGTGACAATTTACCAAAGCTTCAAAAGTTGATGACAACTCAACCGAATCAATAGGACAAATTTTACGATCAACTCAACTTAATCAATACAAGAAATTTTAAAATCAGCTCATTTTTCAAAAAAAAAAAACAGTTAACTATTGATTAATGAACCTTGTAGCTGTGGTTAAACATGTTTTTAGGTGAGAAGGCTTACCTCTGATTTTTCCTTTCTTTTGAGGAATATAGGATTTATCATTTATTTGTGAGCATCCAAGCTTTATAGATGAAGACAAGAAGACTTCAGTAATCAAACAATAGGAATCCAAGAAGATTCCCTACTTATGTTTCTTTTAGTATGCTTTCTCTGGATGTACCTTGTGATTTATTTCCTCCCTTTGCCAATAAAAATGGTAATAGCCTGCAACTAACTAGCCAATTGTGCCCCTTCACAAAATTGGGCAATGGAGTGAGAAGCTTTTTTGGAGCAATACATGTTGTGATGGTGCTCTTTTGGTGGATCTCTTTTCCTGGATCCAACATCTTGCAGGCCGAGGTGAAAGGATACTTTAATGTGGCCAGCAGGGTCCAAGTTCACTTTCTCTCACAACTTGCAGGAAAGGAACCAAAATGAGGTTGTGGGCTTCTTCAACACCTTGAGGTGGCGGTTGGCCTTCACTGGATGATCAGCATAGATAGTGGTACAATCTTTCTTCAGTTGGAACCTACACACTTCAGGTCGTCTTTCCTCACCTCTCTGATACTGGAGCTCCAGTCCCTTCTTTTCCTTTTGTGTCATCAGTTTGGATGGTTAAATTGCCATTGAAGGTTTAGAATATTCTCTTGATTGCTCATGCAACAGTGGGTTCAAAACTCTTCTGGGTTTGTGTCTGTTTTGGTTGAGAGGTGTTTAAATCTAATTCTCATTAGGAAACTTGCTGGTATAATGTGGGGCCTGAGCTGTGAGAATTGGCATAATATGGTATTTATTTTATTAATTTCTTTTTCTCTCTCTAGCTTCTGGTCTAACGTTCGTGAATATGTCCTTTGGGATTTTTCATAAATAACAAATGAAGAATCCTGTAGTTTAGTTAAAAAGGGCAGAAAAAGGGAATTATAAAAGAGAAAATCATTTAAACTCTCTTACATGGGTCCATGTTCATGGGAAACATGTTTCTGTTAAAACAGAAGTAGCATCAAACAATGATAAGTTCAGGTATCTACATAATAAAAGTATAACTTGCATCATCCCTGAACCTAAAACAGAATATGCAGCACTTCTTACCAATGCCATCCTCTGCAGCACTCTGTGTACAGCCAACAGCATCCCACCAATCAACTTCAGCCAATAGACTCCACCAAAACCTTGTAAGACAGTTCCCACATATATCAGTATGGTACAAAAGACTCGAAAACAACAGCAATAAAGGCTATTGTTTTGACCCTTACCTATCAGCAATAGCACGTTCCCAAGTTGCAGAATTTAATTTTGCTTGAGCAGCAGGTATGGCAGGAGGGAGTACCCTAATTATCTTCAATGTTGTTCGGTCTTTACTGGAGTCATGCCAAACCGATGCTAAGCAACAACTTGTGGATGAGAATGCAGGAGAAGCAATTGTAGAACCAACATTAATTTGATAGCAATCAACTGGAGTGAATCTTGCACCAGAAAATATGTGGACTCCACCGCGAAGAAATGCAACAGCAAGCTCACCACCATGGGCAGAATATACTATTTGAGCAAGCATTCTAACATCACTAGGCAAATCATAAGGATCAAAACTGAATCTGTTTGCTCTGTCGAAACTAGAGTCAGAAGAATTTCTTTCATCAGATGGAGCTTGTATAGAAACAGATGGTTGGGAAGTTCTAAAATCATCAGTTGGTGGGATGCTTTTATCAACTTCTGTTACCCAAACAGTTTGCATGGGTGGCTGACCACTAAAATTGGAAGCAGGATTCCCAAATATGGGATGGAGAACAACAGGCTGGAGAGATGATTTCCAGCACTGGACTCTCCAGCCTGTAATTGATGGTCCCTCGTCGGGATCATAAGGTGACATGTACTGCCCTGTGAAGGCACAACATAACAAAAATTTCACAACAGTAATAATGTAAATTTACGTTTTTTTAAAAAAAAATGGCTTCTCTGTCAACTGTAATCAACAATATAGAAGTAACCTGCATTGATGAAAATCAAAAGAATTGTATTTGTAAAAAGGAGAAGCTTCTTCAGCCCAAAGCAGAAGCAACTTTACAGAACATTATCTGACATAGAGGTGTAAATTGAATGAGCAACTTTATTGGATTGGTTGGTAGGCCTATTTATGTTCTGGTTTGGTTTCAAAATATCTCAACCATAAATTATATACTACATGTAATACATGCTGCAAGTGTGTGCATTTCTACACGTATAAGTCAGATATTTGATTAAGTTGGTTTTCAAAGTTAACCTAAGAGATTGGTGTGGCTACTATTTACCTTTAAACTCCAACATGTGCTGGCCCTCGTCGGGCATACAAGCAGAAAAAAAAAATCACAAATATTTGCAAAAGGCCATCAGAAGAGAATGAGAGGATTCGATAAGTATACAAACTCTCCCCATTGCATTGATTTCCCCAATTAAAGTAATAGTATGGATAGAGAAAACAAGCCAAAAATACATAGTTCCAGTTAACAATTTAATGCACATAAAAATACCTTCAACTATCACCACGGAAATAACTGATCCACCCTGAGTTGGATCAAAAGCAACTGCAGTAACCCCTGAGCCCCATGTAGTTGTTGCGGCGGATTGTGCAGCTGCCTCAGGACTCACATATGCAGAAAAATTTGAAACAGGTGAACAGTGGAGTGGTACAGCTTCAGACAATTCACGGTCAGATGGCTTCTTTCCTTGATTTTCTTCTGATATCAAATAAGCTTGCCAACTAAACAAGTATGCAGCCAAAGGAGCAATATTTGTCCAATGAGGGGGATTCAAAGGTGGAGGGACAGTATTGCCTGTGTGTATCTTAGGAGTAGCCTGAAGTACATTTCCAGGGCCAGGGGTCACCTCCCATACAACTATAGTCGATGGATTTACCAGTGGAACACCAGCAACATGCATGGAACCTGCATCAGTTATAATGGCATCAGCAGCCATGATGCCACTGGGCCCAGCACCCAGTAGTCCTTTGCTCGAAGAAAACCACTTTGGTGCCCCATTTTGACAAGGAGGACATTGAGACCAATGCAGTTGGACAGATCCTGAAGAAAAAACTGAGCATACACAAAGAAAATGGGGCCATCTACCTGTGGAAAGTATAGATAAGAATTTTGACTATTAGCAGAGTAAGAAAAATGATAATTTGACTGGGTAACAAAGGAAGATCATAAACCTGATGTTTGAGGCACCTGGGAAAGAAACTTCTCCTCAAAGCTTGACTTCGAGTTCACAGGACCACTAGAAGTTGGAGGGAGCCATCTATACTGCTTAAGAAATAAAGTAAGTACAAGAATAAAGCTGGTTTAATCATGATACTAGTTGCACAAATATTTATTAAAAAATCTATGTGGATTAGTTATTAATCTGGAGAAAGTAGGGCAATTTGGAAATGGATAGTGGATTGCACCTAAGGCAAAATAAATGTCCGGCCCTGTGCTGTGGAACAGCATCACATTCTCTTCAAACCCCTTCAGACAACCATTTTTTAATTTAGAAACTCAAAAAAAGGTAAAACATGAGGAAAGAGGGATAATTCAGATAAGCAACTTCAGCATGGACCTCGCAGTAAAGCTAGAAATGAGAAAATCCATAGAGTTTCCAATATCGGTTTGTGCCAACTTTTTGTTTCCATTCTTGTATATTCGGGTTGTTTTCCTTAGTTTCTTTATAGCCCATGTCCATGTGGATTGGATGATTGGATCTCCTGCCGTTTATTCTTTTAATATAATAATTCTTACCAGGTCAACAAATTTATTTCCTAAACCAAAAATTTATGAATCCAACAGGACAAAGTGTAGAACCAGAGTCAAGTTCACAAAGAACAAAAACGTCCACTGGTTCTTGATAAGTCACTTCATTTTCTGCTTTGAATGTGTTTTTCCTCAATAAGCAACTCCCAGTCAAAGCTTCTATTCTACTCTAATCAACAAGAAATTTACCAATTTAAGAAATATACTCAGTGAAACATCAGATTGAATTTCCTAAATTACATTTGTAGTCTCAATAATGAAAATATGCTACTATCCTAGATACAACACATTCAAGCAGACCAAAATACCAAAAGAAAATGAATATCAGTGAAGCAGATATATCAAGGATGGATGAGAATTTCTTCACAAGTAATTCATGTCTATCTAGGATGGTCCCCACTTAAAAAGATAAAGTTGAAGTTCATGTTAAGATACGAAGATTGCATCAGATTGTATCATAGGTAGAGCAAATGAATGTCATACCGAAGGTATCCCTGACAACCACTTAGTAGCAACAGCAAGATCTTGCCTCCACTCATGCTCACACTCCCAAAAAGTCCCATCACGTACAAGATTAGAAGGACCCTATATTGACCAAAAAAGTATAAATAAGCAGTGCGAGATGAAGATCAGAGATGCCATTTCTTATGGAGCAATCAGAAGAAAAAATTTATTTCAAAAAACAGAAAGAAAACAAAAGGGCAGACACAAATAACTGACAGGACACAACAGCCTTACCAAGAAGAAAAGGACACAACGAAAACAGAAACAAAATTAAAAGGAAAACAACGGTGCAGAAAAGCAAAACAGGACACTCGTAAGAAACACGATTATCCTTTTACAAAGAAACCAGAACACCCAACCAACCAGGCTGCAATCACTGCAACTGTATCAATTTGGCCATTTAATTACTGAACTACAAGCACCCACCCTCCATTCCTGTGGTGGAGATGCCAAATATTTTTGGATTTGAAGCCAAACAAGCATTTTTTTTGTTATAAAATGGTAGAAACGAAATTTCCTAAAATAGATAACTTTATAAAGATCCAATCATGCCAAAATGATTAAGAATATTAATGACATGCATATAAGATACTAGCAAATAATGACAGTGTGGGTTTCTCCATAAACCTGCTACATGCTTTCTTAAAAGTTCTTTTGGTAAAGGTGGAATAAACCAATCTGAATGGAAAAGTGAATCTAAAGGTACTTACTTGAGAAGGCTGAGTCCAAATGGTTGTCCTCCCATGAAAATTAGCAATCAGTAAGGCACGAGGGCAGCACCTAGGTGACCATTCAATAAACTGAACAGAATCACGTGGAGAATCTGTCATTGGTAAAAAATGCACTTGTTGTTCAGTACATACAGTGTAATGATCTGTAACTGCTAACAAAAATGCAGAAGGATTGTGAGGTTTAAACCCCATGTGAAATATTAAATTGTTTGCTTGTCGCAAGACAGGTTTAGAAACATGTACCTCTGCATTTTCCATGTAAAGGTATTTCGCTCAACTTAATTAAATACAAAATATTACAAAAAGTAAAGTAAAGTAACTTGGAATCCAGAATATGAATTGGAATAATAACTTGCCTGCAGTGATGTTGAACACGGCACATTCTGTGGGCCTTTCAGGGTTCAGTATATGAATTGGAATCCAGAATGGAGGATTTGCATTAGAGCTGAAACCAATGTCAGATGGCTATATTAAAAGGATAGGCACGGGGTATCAGTTGTTCCCAAGAAAATAAAGTAAGATCAAAAGAGACAAAAATTTTCATCTACTTGCACCTTCTCCCACCCAAAACATAATAGCTGAGGAGAAAAGATATAGTCATGATTCATGAATATAGATAAACATTAAAACTTCCCTTTTGTGGTTGGTAGATACAAAAAATATATCACCAAATAAAATACTGGTAAGAAAATCCAATGAAGGGTATACCAAGTAAATGGTGAAGATCAAATTTGGACAACAAACTACAAGTGTTGCTCTAATAGGTTTAATTGAATTTATCTTGTGGACATAAAAGTTAACTCCATCATGGAGATAGACAGGGTCCATTATGAAGATGTATTTCCCTTTAAGAAGAAAACAAGTGATACTGCTTCTACCTAATAGCAATTGGAAAAACCATAGTTATCATGGCAACAAAGTGCCATGGCGATGAGCCAAGGCACCTAGGTGGTAATAAAAAATACAATTTTTACATGTTTTTCAGCTTTTTTTTAAATGTTTATAAAGATAATTAGAATTCATAATGCAATAATAAATTGATATATCAATTTCTAAAATTAATAGTAACAAACTAACTATAAATAAAATTTTAATTGTCCTCCAAATTAATAACAATCTCGACAAAAACAATAAGTCAATAACAAATAACAATAACTAAACAAAACTATATAATAGTCATCAAGAGTCAATGTTCGATGAAGAAAAACTTAATAATTGTTGTTAGGCTCATTTAGGTTAAGACATGCCCAAAAAAAATTAGGTTAAGGTGTCTAAATGCCTTAACCTTTAACGACGCCATGGCACCACCTAGGCGAGCACCACAATAGCAATGGGAAAAACAACCAATAACATAAGAAAACATGTTTAAAGAATCTAACAAGTTTATTTAAATTTATTTTTTTCCTAAATCAATTTCTAGTTGATGAAGAGATATCATTATAAATAAATCTTGGTTGAAAAGGGCAAGCAATCCTTACAAAGTGCAACTACATTTTTCCATTAACAACCATTAATCATTTGAATAACAGTATACACACTAGTCAAGAAGGGGTGTTAACTAAAAAAATTATGTTTGTGATCGCAATTAAGTGATGATTAAGAGATGTAGAAAGGAAGATAGGAAAGAACAAAGGATATCTATTTCTCTAATATGTGTAGTTACATATATATGAGATGTATTAGATACCTTAGACTAAATGGATATTCAATAATCCGATAATCCATTGCACCTAATACATAATATGCTAACTTTAACACTCTCCTTCAAGCTAAAGTATACATATCAATCACGCCCAGTTTGGTACACAAGGACTCAAAAACCCCAACATTCAATCCCTTTGTGAAAATATCGATCAATTGCTTTGATGATTGTGTGTGGGTGTAGAAATGATTCCTTTCATCATCGTATCTCACACATAATGATAATCAACTTCTACATGTTTTGTGTGCTCATGAAATGTAAGATTGCTAACAATAAAAATGACTGCTTGATTATCATAATGCATCGGTATCTACGTCTCAACAACAAAACCAAGCTTTAATAAGAGAGATCTAATCCATATCATCTCATAAGTTATCTGAGTTATGGATCTATACTCTGTCTCTGCACTGAATCAAGACACAACATTCTGCTTCTTGTTGCAGAGATTTTCTCTTATATATGTGCAGAAACCATATGTGAACTTCCTATCTTCTTAATCTCCTACATATCTGAATCTAAATATATCATGATGTCCCTATGACCATTATTTTTGTAAATCAATCCTTTGCCTAGAGCATTTTTAACATAGGAAAGAACACATAATGCTCCACTTTAGTGTATTTTTCTAGACTCATACATGAACTGACTCAGCGAACTGACTACAAACGAAATGTCTGATCGAGTCACTGTCAAATATATAAACTTCCCAATCAATCTCCTGCACTGACTAGAACCCGTTAACAACTCGGAACTAGTATCTCATAAGGATGATGATTGCTTAATCAGAGTATTCTCTAGTTTGCATCCCAAAAAACCTGTTTCCTAGAGGAGATCAAGGACATATTTCCTCAGAAACAACGTCATTTTTCTATTTGCATAAGCAAACTCTATGTCCAAAAAATACCTTGACTTTCCCATATCTCAAGTGACAAAATGTGTCCTACGATGTTCTTTTATTTCTTTAATACCTTCTTTACTGATCACAAGTATATCATCAATATAAACCACAAGAAGTACACATCTACTACCAGTCCTCCTATAGAAAACTGAGTGATCAACAACACATCTCTGGAAATCCTCAACCATTACCACTTTGCTGAATTTTTCAAATCAGGCTTTGAGATTTTATTTGAAACCATAAATAGCCTTCTTTAGCATGCATATTCTATCCTTCTCCTCAGTAATATATCCTAAAGGTTGCTTTATAAGCATAGAATTGGTCAGATCACCGTATAAGAAGGCATTTTTGACATCTAATTGGCATAGATCCCAAGAATTGTTGATGACAATGGACAAAAGCAGTTTGATTGAATTAAGGTAAACAACAGGTGAGAATGTCACTACATAATATCATATGCCTGAGTAAATCTACAAGCAACTAGTTTGACTTTATATCTATCTATGGTGTCGTCAGCCTTGTACTTCACAATATAGATCCATCGATAAGTGACAATGTTAGCTCCGATAGGATAGATTACTAACTCCCAAGTGCTACGGACTGTTAATGCAGCTATCTCCTCATCCATTACTGCCTTCCATTGAGAAAGTAAAAGTGCCTCCTGATGATTTATGAAAACAAACATAGAAGAGAAAGACAAAGTAAAACTACAAAAACAATGATGAAGGAAGTCATATGAAACAAAATTAAAGATGGAATGAGTAGTGGAAGAATACGTACCTTTTCGAAAGACTATTGGGAGGTCAAAATCACTTAATGTGGATTTACATTCGCAGAAGAGGTCAATTTTGTCGTGAAAGGTACTAGTGTTTGCTGATGACACTAATATACCTGTAAAGGACAAAGAGCCTCTATACAGACAGTGGGAGTGAGGAGTCCCAGTGACCTACAACAGGGGTCACAACAATAGAGGGAAGAGGGACAGACTCAACAACAGATGCAGAATCATCAGAATAACTCATAGACTCAAAAAAGGTAACATCTCAGCTAAACAGAGGATGAAAACACCAATAACCCTGTTGAATTCTAGGATAACCCACAAAAATACACTTAATGGACTTGAAAGATAATTTATCAAGTTCAGTAGAGAGATCCTGGACGAAAGGAACACACCCAAACACTTGAAGGGTTAAAGGAAGCAAAATGGTATCCGACTGAAGACGTCGAAGAGGAACTTTACTGCCAAGAGGAGTATAAGGCATCCTATTAATGAGATATATGACAGTAAGAACAGCAACAGACCAAAGGTATTTTGAAACTTTCATGTGAAATACGATGGTGCAAGTGACATCAAGTATATGTCAGTATTTTCGCTCAACTACCTCATTTTGTTGAGAGATGTAAGACACGTAATCTGATGTATAATACTTAAGGATGTACAATAAAACTCAACTTTCGATTAAACAAATTCAAGAATAATATCTATACACAGACATTTTGGAGTAATATCAAACTGATTTTTTATTTTTGTAATAAAGATTCTGAGTACATCATAAAAATGACTTCGATCTTTAAGCAAATATACTCAAAACACTCTTAAAAAATTATCAATAAATACAATATAATAGCAATGATTAGACACAAATGAACTGACAAGACCCCAAATATCACAATAGACTAACTCAAATAAAGTAAGACTTGACACAAGTAAATGTCTAAAGGAAGCATAATGGTGCTTACCCAACTAACAAAACTCACAATCAAACGGAAAAATTGAAACCCACAGCAAAGTCTACTGCAACTTTTGATGAGAAGGATAACATAATCAAAAGTGTCACAGAGAAGAAGCTTAGATATGAACACCACAAACACTAATCCTCATAGTATTGTCATTGATCAGCAAATACAAGTCAGTGCCTTGTTCACGACCCAAACCAATCCTCCTCTCCGTCCGTAAATCCTGAAACATGCAGTGATAAAAGAAAAAAAGTGACATAACAATGTACTTGTTTTATAATAGTACTAATAAAAAGGAGATTGAAAGAAAAATCAGATGCATAAAGGACTTTTTCAAGAGAAAGCTGGAAAGAGACCAGTATAACCCCTTCTCCAGTAGTAAGACAAGACCGACCATTAACGATGGCCACAAATGGAATATCAGAAAGCTGAGTTAGACGAGTAAACATGATTTTCGTACCTGACATATGAGAAAAGACACCAGAATCAATAATCCAAGAAGAATCCCTGGATACCAGGAGAGCCCTAGTACCTGTGGAAGGAGAAAGGAAAATAGTGATGGCAGAATCAGTGACTTTTAGCTGTAAGAACTGATCATAGTTAGCTTGAGAGATAGTAACCATCTATTCTTCGCCAATAAAAGTGAATGGTATAGTCTCAATAGTAACATGTGTTGTGGAAGATCAATCAACCAAATCCCAGCATCTGTCGACCCAATAACCTATCCAATTACAATGAGTGCAACGAAGACGTCCTCCAGTATCTGTACGACCACGACCATCCCCAAGCGAGTCACCACGCCCTCTACTACGTGTAGCTGCCATAGTTGACTCATCAAGCACTAAAGAAAACGTAACTGTGAAAATACACAAGACTCTAACAAAAGTAGACTATAAATTAGTTAGTCTGTCAGCTCCTATAATCTGTCCCTGATCTGAGAACTGAGATTAGGAGTCAAACTGAAGAAGTAGATTGCCACAGTCAATTCTCCATGATACTGTTTCATCTAAGTGATATCAGCAATGAAGGGTTGGTAAACCTCAAGCTCATCAAGCAAGACCCATAGCAATGTAAAATGTTTCTAAACAGACCGATCACCCTATCATTGGATGAACAACTACTCATAGACCTTAAAGACTCAGAATATGTTCTTCTCATGACTATACCTGAGACGCAACGTGTCCCAGATCTTCTTTATCGGTAGCTACATCATAACACCTCTTGCAACCGTATGTTCCATGCTATTTACCAACCAAAAGGCGATAGCCGCATCATCGGCAAAGCAGTCATCATAAATTGCATCCTACTGTTAGGAGGAAACTTAGTGAGATGATCAATCTTGCGATAAACTACAATGAATGTCTCAAAACTCTAGGCCCAAAGGAGAGAATTTTTGCCATTCAGTTTTTCATAAGTCCTATTGAGGTTCTTCACCAAAGATTCACATGTAGCTATAATAAACAGTAAAGTATATGGTCTGATTTTACTACAATGGTATAGAGAAATCACTGATTTGGTGTCGACAAGGCCAAAATAACACACAACCGCCTTTCAGAGACACCAACTGTTAAGATATGACTTGAATTTTGAAAATCTGGGCAGTTACTAAAATAAGATCTGTAACAGACCATCCGTTACAGATCTGGGCGATAATGGAGAAAATTCTGGGCAGCCGTTGAAGGCTGGATTAATTGTAACAGCCGTTACAATTTGGGCATTTGTAGCCGTTAGCTTTAGGGGGTATTTGGGGCCATCTAAAACTCTATAAATAGGAGCCGGACATGCAGTCCAGTGATGATCCATCCCAAAAAAATTGTCTTCATTTCTGAATTTCTTTAGAAGGACTTACATCCTTCATCTGTACTCTGTTTTTCTCCATAGTGAAACTGCCAGCCCTGCCTCACCCGTGGACGTACCCTAAGGGGGAACCACGTAAAAACTTCTGTTGTTCTTTGTGGTGTGCTTGTATGTTTGTGTGCATATTTTATTGTGTGATCAGACTCTAACCTTTTTACAACAACACACAGTCCAAAGACACAAACACGTATGGATATCACGTATCCACACACACACGGGAATGACAAACCACGAGACAGCCTAACACATGGCCGGAGACTGTAGCAGGAGACGAGAAGGGGCTAGACTGCCCCTGCTGACGGGTTTGGGGGCACCAGAACCCCCTACCGGCGTTACAAGAAGGCTCAAAGGGGCTTGGAGATGCCTTGGACAATGGGTAGGAACCTTCTTGTGGTCGTCGACGGGCTTAGAGTGGCTGGCGATGCGCCTGGAAGGTGGAAACGATGGTTCCGCCGACGAGGAGAGGTGCCGTCAAGGTGTTGTCACGTGCAGGAGGTGAGGGGGTAGGTTGCCCGTGCCGATGAGGTCTGATCCGCTAGCTAGCGTGGCTGACAGCTAGTGGTTGTAAGGCAAAAAGACCCCTTAGGGTTTTCCCTTAGGCTCTGGTACCATGTAGAAAGGAAGATAGGAAAGAAAAAAAGACATCTGTACCTCTAAATGTGTAGTTACGTATATATGGAATGTATTAGATAACCTGGACTAGATAGATATCCAACAACTTGATAACACACTACACCTAATACATAATATGCTAACTCTAACAAGAAAAATAGGGGTACAAGCACAACCAAGATTGTTGGAAATGGCTGATTGGTCAACTGAAACCAGGGACTGGCAGGTTGTTTGGTTCTCAAGCCACATATTGGTCTACAGTTGAACTGCCTAAACCAGTGAACAAGCTAGTGAATCAGATGGTCAGAATGGTGGATCAAGCAATCAGAACAGTGTACTGGCTCGATATTATTACGGTGAATGTGAACTGGTATGATTTTCTGGATTTATTTTATGGCAGCATGCTGACATTGTCTGGTTGAATTGGTTGGACTGGTGAACTGGACCAGACCAGCCACAAAACCATCCGTGGTCCACTCTGTTTCTAAAATCCTTGGGTACAACAGCATTCTTTGGGTGCACTGTGCACTAAGAGACAATTAGTGACTTGCGAATCTTAGAAATAGAACACTAAAGAATTTCAAGCAATGGGGAATGATCTCACAATATGCTACCACCTTAGTCTCATCCTTCCTAAACATTAGGTTGTTAATGACTTTTTGTGTGATAAATTTCACTTGCAATATTTTTTCCTCCTAGGAGGAAATTCACCAAGCTATTGATTGATTTTTTTTTTCAGATGAAAAGCAATACGTGTCATTTCAAATATGTCCTACATAATGAAATTGTATTTCAACCAACAATACATCCTACATTAGAGCTTTTGAGATATAATGGAGCTTGTGTAAGAAAGAAACATCATTTATCCATACTCTCACTATAACTTAAAGGCCCATAATGCACAAAGGTCAATTGAGCAAGAGAAATTGCACTGGAAATTTTCCTTTACTTTCTTGAAATCCTGCTAGGTACAAAACACAGACCTTGGTATTCGTGCACATGTCTCGGATGCACAGGCGATTGCATTCAGCTTCCCACACCAAGCAACTGCACTGTGGAAAAGCACAAGATTGGTCACATCAATGGCGAAATTGGTCAGTAGGCAGACAAGAAATACATAGAGACTAAGAAGGAAGAAAGATTCAACGAATCCCAAAGTATGTACAGACCAAAGAACGTAAAAAAACATAAAACTCTGTTCAAAGCAAGCTAGCATCTTTCGATTTTTCCAGTGCCAAACAGAATTAAAACCCACAGCTCTAACACCGAACTCTTTCCCCAAGTACCACCTTTTACCAATTTGATTTGATGAGCACCTCCAATAAATCAACTCACGGAAGAAGAAGAAGAAGAAGAAAACCATCTTTTCCAAGTTCGAAAATTCAAAATTCACCAGCCACAAGCACAGAGATAAAGAGATGGAAGAAAGAGGTTTTAACCAAAGACCTGAACTTCCGGCAAAGCTCAGGCACCTTCATCTTATGCCTGAGATTCTCCTGCGTCTGCTTGAGCCGAATCCTAAAGACAGTAGCCGGAGAAGCGCTAGGCGCCCGCACCCCATGCCCACCTTCCTCCATCACGCAATCCTCTACCTCTCTCTTCTCTACACCTGCACCTTCCCCACCACCACCTCCGCCACCCGCATCAGCACTTTCAACTCCCCCGCCGCCGCCCTCCGCCGGCTGGTCCACCACCTCGGAATCCGCAGGCGGGGTGGTGGTGGTGACGGCGGTGGTATTGTTGTTAATTGTAGTCATCAATTGCTTGGGGGGTAGAATGAGGTCATATATAGTAAGGAAAAAGTCGGGATTGAAGGAGACAGTAGGAGGGAGGGCGGGGATTGGAGGGTCGAATTAGGGTTCTTCCTGGGTGAGTTGGTGAGCGGTGTGGCGTCCGCCAGCAGAGGACGAGGGAAAAGGGAGGGAAAGGTCAGACGTCTTGGGGCGTAAGGGTAAGTGACAACAACATGCGTGCTTTCGTTGGGTTTTCATTTGGGGAGATACTTAGACATGGAATTCGGCTGCAAAAAATTCTTTTTGCCACATGTGGGCCGGGTCGGTCCATCGGGTCTAAAATAATAATAATATAATAATAATAAAATTCTTTTTTTTGAAATACAACAAAAAAATTACATGTTTACGTAAAAAATACAAAATATATTTACATCATTTGTTTTACATTTTTTTTCAATTTTTACATAAAGAATTATTCTTTTGGAGAGTCTGTTCTGCCGGTTGAAGTTGATGTCGCATCATCGTCTTCTTCTGATTCAGACTTTAAGCTCAAACCTTGAAAACGATCAACTGCATCGTACCAATCTTTTTCAATTTTTGTAAATGTCTAGATATGTGACCTACACCCCCTCCCCTAGGACATGTGTATGTGGTATTACAATAATTACAGTAACACCTAGTTTGATCTATATAATCTAATGTAACATGCTCCCAAACCTAAGAACTTTGTTTCCTAGGTTTTTTGTGACTGTGGAATGTGAAGTATTTGGGGTATTTTGAGGATTATCTGACTTCATACTAGGGATATAATCATGGGTACCAATATTACCAATATTATCAAAATTTGCCATTTTAATATTAAAAATTTAAATAAAATCCTTAACCCACAAAACCCAAAACCCAAAAATGGAGGGATTAGAAGTAAAGAAAATTTGATGTTGCTGGCTCAGCTACTGTTGCGTGAAGACTGGAGTCTGGAGAGCAGAAGACCGGGCAGAATCCAAAGTCAAAGTAAAATCTTCACTTGAAAATCTTCTTTTGAGAATTAACAAAATTTTGTAGAGAAGAGTTAGAGAATTTTGTATAGGAGAGTTGAGAGAGTTGTGGAAAAAAATGAAAGGTATGAGGGAATATTTATAGGTTAAAATTAGAGATTTTTTTTTTAAAAAAAAATGAGGGCTCAACGGCTACAGTAGCCGTTGTAAACACTGTGTATTTTTATTTTTTTTTTCGGATAAGGTTGGCCTGGTCCGTTACCTTTTTTATTTTATTTTATTTTTTGTTCGCGGGTCGGCCAGCCCGGCCTGGACTGCTTCGTGGGCCAAACTGGGCCTAGTCCACGGGCCTTGGCGGGCCTGCCCGTTTGGCCCGGCACGGCCTGCGGCCCGCGACGGGCCTGATCCTGTCCGGCCCACGACTGATTTTTCCGGACCCAGACTAGACCGAACGGGCCTGGGCCGGCCCGACCCGATTTCCATGTCTAGAGATACTTGCGGTCGTTTGGTACGATTTTTTACTTATTTTTTGGACATGTAACTTCTAACAAGAGTTGAAGTGTTCACAAAAGTTTATCAAATATTCCTGAGTGAACGTAAGTTTTTCAGTATCATGTAACTTTTGTAATAATATTTTCTTTATATTTTCAGAAGTTAGAGATTATGAGCTTCTACCAGAAGTTGGTTTTAACATTCTTATTTTCCTTATTTGTCCTTAAGTCTATATTCTTATTACATTGAAAATCAACATTATTTACACTGATGCCATCATCAATAACTCTTATTCCCAAACCCTCGCGTCGTCCTCATTTCTCTTCCTGCAAATCTCTTCAGCGACTGTGATGGCGAAGCTTCCTCGGCAACGATAACCCTTCATCAGCGACAAGAATGGCGACCCTTCCCTTGGCAGGTGACTGTCTCCTCTCTCTCGTACTCTCCTCCCCCTCCGGTCCTCCATCGTGTCTTCCTCCAATCCTCTCCTTTCCCTCCTCTGCTTCGCTCCTCCGATCCTTCCCCCTTCCTCCTCTATCTTCTTCCTCGAGTCCGACACTACAGTCGTCTCCCCTCTTTGGTCCTCCCTTCCTCCTCTATCTTCTTCCTCGAGTCCGACAC
>JAMKQA010002946.1:0-42401 GCA_024699735.1 Posidonia australis
ACATACATACATATACATGTATCGGTAACAGATCAATTATATTTTTCTTCAAATTAATTATTTTCAAAGAAGATGCAACATAACTATTAGATATTAATCTGATGATGTTTATTAAAATCATTTATTTTGAAGTAATATCGTTAGGGTTTCTTTTTGGAGGAATTTTTTTTCCCAATATTTTATTTAATTACTTTTAAATATGGTTGCTCTTGCTTGTGGTTCCTACTTATTAATTTCTAATAAAATTATTATTTTCATTAGTTATTAAGGCATTTTTAATAGAGAATGTTTAATTTCTTACCTAAAAAAATATAAATTTTATTTTTGAATTTTTAGTTTTTGTATTATTTTTATTTAAATGTTTTAGGTTAATATGACAATATTAATTTTTCATATTAATTTTTTTAATATTAATTTTGTGACGTTTTATTTTTATTTCAGTTTAGTATTACTGAACTGAATAAAAAAATAGTTTTTGTATTAGTGAATGTTTAGTGTTACTAAATGTTTATTTCAGTTTAGTATTACTGAACTGAATAAAAAATCGTTTTGTATTACTAAATGCTTAGTGTTACTAAATGTTAATATTACTTAACTAAATAAAAAATAATTTCATATCTACAATTACATTTGATTTAGAAACTTTTCATTGATCAATGATTTAATATTACTAAAATAATAATGATTTTTCAGATTAGTATTACTGAATTGAATACAAAATAATTTTGTAACTACAATAGTGAGAAATAATATTTAACAATTTAATTTAATATTCTCACAAACAATAATACGTAACTAAATTTATTATTGAAATATATTATCGATGAGGAGATGGAAGACGACACTAGGGAGGATCGAATCTTGTAAGAGTTATCGGACTTGATGCAATGACATTGGATCTATGCAGGGGGAGTGGGAGGAGGGGCAACAGCGTAGAGGAGAGACAGCAGTGAGTTTGCACAGAAGAGGTGGGTGGCAGTTGCTCTAGAGGAAGGAGGTCGACGGGAGGGGAGGTGGGGGTGATGCATTGCAACATTGTATGCATTGTGCTCAAGGTCGAGAGAGAACAAGAACTAAATTTACTTTGGGTGTATAAGATATTTTGGACTTTGAGGAAGTGTACACACACACACACACAGTCCTTCATGCTTCCTGCCTTACGTTCATGGTAACTTCCCATCACATATTTGACATCTGTCACGGAATTTCTTTGGTGGATGGCCACTTTTCTAAGCATAACTTTCAAAATCTCATGTTGGCAAGTAGATGTCAGTTGGGTTGTTGACTGAAAGCTCTTTTCATTTTTATTGAACAAGTTGCAAGAGATTGCCGGAGTTCAAAGTTCACGTGCTTAGTCGGACAGCAGATTACAACCCATCAAATTGCTCTGATTGACTTCACACATTGTTTTGAGGCACCGTCTTAATTTTTTTTTTCCTAAGATTGTCGGATCAAGTCAAATTATTCATCAGAACGTGTGTGACTTGCAGCAGCCATGTGTAATGCACAAATCATTTTTAAAGTTGTATGTGCAACAAATTAAGCATGTTTTCCCTTTTAAGCATTGAACTGCCGGTAACTTACATCCAAGTTTAGAAAGCTTAGGTAGCCAACATAAAAATTATTGCTGTCAAGAGGAGAGCCGATTGTCTGTAATTAACCTGCCACCTTGGTATGAAATGGATGGTGACATGAGATAATGTGGTACCGTCGTCGTCGCATTAAACTGATGTGAGATTATTTTAATACTCTTTTATTTTACATATGATCTTTGTTTTTTTTGAGTCCAACACCGATGATTCTTGTCTCTCTCTCTCTCTCTTTTAGTTCTTATTGTTATATTAAATTTGAACACTAAACTCAAAATCAATTAAGAATGAACGAATGGATTTATCGACAGAATTTTAATCCTCACATTAATTGATATGGGACTATTCTAAATACATAATTTTGTAGAATCATTCTCATAATTTATCTAATCAATGTCATAAAAGAATCCGACAAACCAAGATATATTCTTGGATGATTCGAACAAATAAGCTCACATATAACTCATATAAAACAAGATTATTTCAAATCTTATTAGAAATCTTATTTTGATAACTTGCCAACACAATTTTCTCAAAAATGATTGCCACAAATGACAAGTCAACTACCGGTTGATGTGATCAAGAGTTACCAATTTAACCCCTCTCTATCTAAATGAAATGTTTGTCTCCTTCCTTAATAGACATCACCCCACAACACCCTTCAAGGGTTGTCCAATTGTGAAGGAGAAGAAGAGAATCTTCCCCAAGTTCCAACTTACATGTTCATAGATCCCACATGTGTCCGTCCTTCTCTGCTTTTTATGTTAAATATTGGATGTATTTGCGGAATCTTTTTCCTAGCTTTGATATGCACCAAGTTGGGTACAAGAAAATAAATCAAGATCATATATCACATGTTAAACCTATCAACTTTCTGAAGAACTTCATGGACCTCCAATCCATAGAACCTAGTAGTAATTAAGTAATAGATAGCAGGAAATACCATTTGTAAGGATAAGTTACTTATTTATCTTAAATAGTAATGACATACCACATGCAATCCTATTAGGCTCCAAGTACCCAACTTTATAAAACCGAAGTAGTATTCTTTTGATAATATATCATCCTACTAGGCCCTAATTAAGTACTGCCCTAGAGTACCATACTTTATAAAAATGAAGCACTCAGGCCAGAATTTGCAGTTCATTTCATTTTATTAGGACAACATATTTGTTTATCTCAAACAATGTGCATTCCCAACACTTATATGTAGGTCTTGGGAATTATCCACTCCGGTTTGGGCTCATTGCGTTTTAACACACAAAATCTACTAGTAGATTTTTGTCGTCGAAGAGCACTACAAAATGCAGCATCCATATCTGATTTCTTTTCCTCCAATATTTACAAGGAAAAAAAGGAAAAAATGCGCTTACAAAAAGGAGACCGCTAATTCAGTACAGGCCGATCATACAACCGGGCCAACGGTCCACCCCTTTATTGTAATATTTTTTTTTAACCTAATTCCAAACACATCCACTTTCCTTTCAACTGCCCACCACATAACACTAGGCCCCATCCACCACCTGATGCACACTATTAACGCAACCATGACTGTGATGTTCTGGAGAAGTTGAAAGGACTGGTACCAAGAAGAATAGTCCATTGACCAACAAGAATTTTGGTTTGTATGTATAATTCTTACGTCCATCTGTATATCATTGATGTGATATTTAACAACGACTTCATATCATCATGTGTTGACATGATAGAAAATTAATACGAGAACGATGTCAAACGATATGAGTTTAATGATACATTCTGGTATTATTTTAATTTAAATTAGTATCACAATTATACATTCTTGTATCATACAACTTATTACAAGATGATACAAGATAAATGATATGGGATTATACTATTTTGATAGAAATTTGTATTACATCTATACAATATCGTATTATTCTAAACTAATGATAAGAAAATGATACAAGACCGGTGTCATGACAACATATGACGCGGAAGTCAACGTAGTATATCATATCATGTTATTGATGTATAAATTGATGTAAGATTTGATATATACATATTATAGGTATAAACTAAATCTTATACTAAATCATTGACAATTCATCTTAAGCTTTAGATGGTATAAAAAAGAAGAAGAAGTGAGACAATGATATCGTAGAACCAGTCACCGTGTAAATTAAATTTTCTAGGTATGATTTGTTGTCGAATTTGACGTATATGACAGAACACATCACATTTTAATGAGAGAGAGAGAGAGAGAGAGAGAGAGAGAGGGGTGTCTGTGTGCATTTGGCTGCCAAGGAGGTCGACATGCTTACGTTAACGGTAAGGATAAAATCACAAAAGATAGGAGTAGAGATCCAACAGCATTTTGACTGGGAAAGCCAGGGGTATACATTTGAACACAAAGGTGGTTTGGTCCTTATCGGTTGACAGGTTCCCCTGGTTTTCCTCCTGTTTCCTCACTTTTTTTTTAGTGTCATTATTACCGCTGGCAACTGAGTTACTGGGTTTTGTTGGGTGTGGTGCAAGAGCATACCTGTGCTTATAAGGTGGCAGGGTGATAAGGGATGGTCTACTTGATGTTGGGTATTCCTTGGACACAATTTTTTTGGAAGGTGTGCTCACTGATCAGGTCTGGACTCTCTGTCTCTCTCTTTTCCTTTTTCTCCTTTACTGTTCTAGTTCTCCCTTCTGATTGATCTTGTGTGTTATACCTGTTGGCCCTTCTTTCCATGTTTTTCCCTTGTGGTGGAATTTATTGCTTTGTTTGGAACATGTTTGCCATGTGGATGCTTTGGTTGCCCTCCTTCCTTCCAGCTTGAGGTGGTCTTTATTCTTGTTCTCCTCTTCTCCCTCCCTTGTGTTGTCTCTGGCACGTGCAATTTTTCATTTCTTTGTTTGGTGATCTGGGATGTTTCTCTTCGTTTGGTGGCCTTTGATGCTTGTTTGGACTGAATTATACATTGTATTAGGTGCTTGGATTTCCTAGATTTTACTGAGGATGAGGTGCTTTATTTTTTTCAGTTTGCCTTTCTCCTGGCCTTTGTAGATCAAAAGCTAAATTCTTGTTCTTCCTCTCCATTTTTTCCCCTTAATTTACTGACTTAGACCAATAGCTTGATCTAGGTCTCCATGTTATGCATCTTATTCCATTTTCTACTGTTTTTTTCCCTCTCTGCTCAATGTTGTTATTGTTGTACTCTTTCCAGTTCTTTTGCCTTCAGATTTCGTTTATTACAAGATTTCCTGCAATTAAATCCTCTCCATTCATTGGTTCTGTATCCATGTTAATTATTTTTCCTTTTTCTTATGTTGGTTGCACTTCATCAGTACTTTTTAAAAGAACACTTGCTCTTGTTTATTCACTCTAAGGTCGATAAGTTCAGAATTTCCATTTATTCCTGTCAGGTGTTACTTGTTTCTTGTTGGCTGTTGCTTAATTATCTTTATCTTTTCTCTCCTTGTTTGCTAGCTTGGATTTGTTATTTGTTACTTTTCTCCAACTTCATAAGATTCCCTTACCTGTTCTGTTCTTCTGGTTCCCCTTCTCTCCTTTCCACTTATCAGAAAAAGATGCTGTATATGTTTGTAATTTCCTTCTCCTTTTTCTTTGGCAGGTGATTCTGTTGATCTATGTACTCATGAGTTGAACTGGTGATGTAAATGGGAGAAATATGAATGCTGTAGAAACATCAGATCTTGGGCATCTCAGAACCTAATAAAAGTATAAAAAATTGAAGAAACACCCAGTACAGAGCTGGGTAACATGGAAGCCATAAATAATTGAGAAGGGAAGGTGGTGTCTGTTTAGTGTTTATGGGCATTTCTGCTCCCTCCTATTTGTTTACTACTCCTGAGGGTGGCCTCTTGTTTCTACTTCTCCATCGCTGACCCATTCACGTCCCGACTCCGTGGCCTCTGTAGCCTTCCAGGGCTACAGTCTACCGTCTGTTTCAGAGCGCATCTTTGGGTCACTTGTCATCCAAATAGCTGAAAATTAATCACATTGTGTATTATAGAACTATTGGTTTGTCCTCAAAACCATTTCGTCCTCTCTCTCTCTCTCTCTCTCTCTCTCTCTAGAAAACTTTCACTATTGTAGTACCAGAAATCTTCCCTCTTTGAGTTAAGCTGCAGATTTGTGCCGTTTAGTATCGCATTTCTTCTGATAAGTTGAAGAGGGAGCTTAGATCTAGAGGTGCCTGATTCAGAAGGTGTTTTCTGTATTGGGCAAGATGAAGTTTATGAAGCTTGGATCAAAACCTGATACTTTTCAGACAGATGGAAATGATTTCAGGTGAATTTTCCAGATTTAATTTTTATCTTTATGTACATGGTATGTGAAAATAAAAGCACCAGGATCAGACATTCTGTTTCCGTTCTCTGTCAAATGATGCTATAAACTTTCTGTCAAAATATTTTTGTTTTACCACATCCATCAAATTGGCTTTTAGTTTGCTTTGAAGCAGCAGCATCCTTGGCGAAGGCAAAGGTTTGATCTATGCTATTGTTTAGCCATGCAGGACTCACACACAACGCCTCTAATCAATAGCATAAGTATCCTAGCGGGATCTATATAAATACAAAATCCCGTTACTGTAATTATTGATGGTTCTATCTCTTATTATGTTATGCTCTATTTTGCACCTTTTATTGGGTTAATCTATACCAAAATCATTTTCTGGAAGAGAAAAACAAAAATATGACAGTGTGTGCGTCTTTTTGGCTGTCTTCTGGTGGTTGAAAGCTTATTAATATGTCTATCAAGGTCTAGGTGTCCCTTGACAATAAATTTGGGAAGTGAATCCTATTAGTCCATGAGAACTCAATGGTAGAGTTTACCTATCGAGGTCCACATCACCTCCGGAAAGCACATTTAGAAATGATCACTCCAGCTGAAAAAGACTGAACCTTACCCTTTCCTTCTGAAACTTGGATCCCATGCAGAAGATCTGTAATATTTGTAGGTACATTTGAAAATACACTCCAAGTTTATGTATTTATATGTGTAATATTTATAGGATCTTTCTCTAATGTATTTATATGCACTACCTGGTGTTATTTTGGAGGGAATTCTAGTACTTCCAGGGAATATACTGAAAAGTTCGACAGAATATGTTGCTTTTATAGTTAGTGGCTGTTATAGGTCTTCGAAGTCTTATTTCTTTTTGGCGCTGTGATCTTCAAACAAACTGTACTAGGAATTTTATCAAGATTGAATCCTTGTGGTCCAAGTCCAACCTAGTTTTATTCCTGTATAATATTGTCTTGTCTAAGTAATTGTCTAGTTGATGTCCAACATGCGAGTGTTTGCCATTTGATGACAACTTATGAAATATATTTCAAACTATTCCATCTCTTTTGCATCAAAAAATTGAAATGGTATAGCTGGGCTTGTTTTTCTTATAATAGTTCCACTAGCTGACCTCTATCTAGAGCCCTCCTGAAGCTACTAAGTGCAGGCTAAGATTGGGTGTCTAACCTCTTTAAGAACTATTGACTTAGTTCCCAAGATGCAATAATTGTGGTGACACTTATCAGTTTCACTCTTTGGACAACTTTCAGAAAATTATTGGCAAGACTAGGTTGTTGTTTGTCATGACATTCCATAAGAACCATGAGATCCTGATTGATACCATGTCTGTAATAAGTGTCTATTCCCTTGACAAAATTTATATAGAAAAATATTTCTCATATTTTCTTACATTCAAATATTTATTTGTATAGGCAGAAACAAACTATTTGCTCATATAAGGTCTTCAAAATAGTTCTTTGTTGTCATTTCTTCATAGTTAAGTAGTTAAGCCTTTACTTATCTTTCTATTTGAAATCCTTGTTATAAATTATGAAAAACTATTCTATTTCTGCAGGTTTGTGGCAACTGAGTTAGCGACTGACATTATTGTTACTGTAGGGGGCATCAAGTTTTACCTACACAAGGTAGTGTGGCTTTAGATGTCATGCTTATGCGCGTGTCTCATGTTAACTCACAAGTCTACAACAACTTTGTTTGAGTTATAATTGTTCATAGAAGTTGCATATACTAGATCCACCAGCTTTTGAGTAATGTGAGGGAGCTTAAAGTCGTGTATCCCTGATGTGCTCATTATGTGATTGCTTTTGTTGGTTTTAGTCTAAAATCAACTGATGCTACAAATTTTATCTTTTGGTTCCTTAATACTTATGAATGTAGGATTTGAACTTTCTGACATGAAAAGCCCTTTTTCATTTGTGGCAATAACTAGTAAAAGTAGACATAGGGATTTTAAACCACAGGGCTCTCACCAATCCCACAATCGGTGTTGGTTGACATGGCAAGCTTTTCATTGTTGTAAATTTGCATTTTCTTTCATAATAAGAGTTTGATCAAGCCAGAATGTCCTCTTCTTCTTCTTCTTCTTCTTCTAGTTTTCTTACATGTATAATTTTCTATCTTGATAGTTTGGACTATATTATGCCAAAATAATGCTTGAACCCCTTGCAATGAAATCATCTGCTGATGCTAGCAAAAGAAACTCGAAAAAAAATCTCTATGAAGATGTTCTTAAAATAAGAGAGCTTGTTCCTCTTGTCCTTATATCATGGTCTTCTAAGGAAGTCTTTGGAACATCATCCAGGAAAATTTTAGTATAAGCTAGCTTCCATCAAATTCTGGTCCATACCATCTTTTAGATTCTAGTTAAAATCCTAAAGGTGAGCCGATGGTGTCTGCAGTAATGTGAGTATGTAACCATTGTCCTTTTTTGGAAATCTTATTGGGAAAATCATATTCTCACACAATCTGAAGCTCTAATAAGCAGCTTCAAGCAGTACCATGATATATTTAAAGAGGAAAACAACTTGCATTGTTTTTCTTGACTGGTGATGCTTTCTGTGTCTATATTTATGCTTGTTGTCTTCCTTCTTGCCTTCCAAGTCTGCATATGCTAGTGACAACAGTACTATCATCCTCTTTCATTCTAGTTTTTTTCTCCTGCTCTACAGAAGACTGAAAATAGTGCTGAGACACCTTTTTATTCCCTTTTTGCAGTTTCCCCTTCTGTCCAAGAGTGCTTGCTTGCAGAGGCTGGTTGCAACTGCCAGTGATGGAAGTAGTGATGAGATTTATATTCCTGACATGCCTGGGGGCCCAACTGCCTTTGAGATATGTGCTAAATTTTGTTATGGTATGACGGTGACACTCAATGCTTACAACGTGGTTGCAGTCCGATGTGCGTCGGAATATTTGGAAATGCATGAGAGTCTGGAGAAGGGAAATCTCATTTACAAGATTGATGTTTTCCTCGGTTCCAGCATTTTTCGTAGTTGGAAAGACTCAATTATAGTTTTGCAGACCACCAAGTCTTTATTACCATGGACAGAGAATCTGAAGGTGATTAGTCGTTGCGTAGACTCCATAGCCGCCAAGGCCTCCATTGATACATCTAAAGTTGAATGGTCATACACCTATAATAGAAAAAAGCTTCCATCTGAGAATGGCCTTGATCCAAATTGGAATGGTGTCAAGAAGCAACAAATGGTTCCCAAGGACTGGTGGGTCGAAGACCTGTGTGATCTTGATATGGATTTCTTCAAACGGGTAATCGTGGCAATTAAAGGGAAGGGAAGAATGTCTAGTAAGGTGATTGGTGAAGCTCTAAAAGCTTATGCAGATAGAAGGCTTCCAGGTTTTGGAAAAGATATGGTGAGTCATGGTGGTGACAGCATCAAAAACTGCTCACTGATAGAAGCTGTCGTCTGGCTATTGCCTGCAGAAGTTGGTTCTGTTAAATGTGGTTTTCTACTCAAGCTGTTAAGAGCGGCGAGTGCTTTGGATTGCAGTGACATTTGTAAGAAAGAGCTGGTGAACAGAATTGGTCGCCAACTAGAGGAAGCTTCTGTTTCTAATCTTTTAATTCCAAGTACTGGGGAAACAACAATATATGACGTTGATGTGGTGCTCTGTATGGTAGAGGAATTTGTGATGCAGGAACATGGATGGCCTTGTACCAGCCCTCATCCTACCGATGAAGTCCAGGAGATTAAAAGCCCTTTATTTGTCTCGGATGCATCAAAACTTGCAGTAGCCAAGCTGATCGACGGATATCTTGCTGAAATTGCAAGAGATCCAAACTTACCTCTTACAAAGTTTATTGATCTGGCAGAAATGGTTTCTGGTGTCTCAAGGCCAGTTCACGATGCACTATATCGTGCCATAGACATGTATCTAAAGGTAAATTTTCTAACCTAAAATGTCTTAACTTTTTTCTTAAAGTTTAGAATTAAGATGAAATTGATGGACCTTATTACCACCTTTGTTTAAAAGTATACAGTTTCGCTTCTGATCGCTGCCATCTTTGCAATATACTGCATCATATGATTTTCTCCCCATGTGTAACCAGGAACACTCAAGCCTCAGCAAGGTCGAGAGAAAGAAACTCTGCCATCTAATGGACTGCAAGAAGCTCTCCATGGATGCGTGCATGCATGCTGTCCAGAACGAGCGCCTGCCGTTACGTGTGGTTGTCCAAGTTCTCTTCTATCAGCAAATGCAGGCGGCCGCAGCCAGTGGTGAGGGGATGGAGCTCCCCGTGAACGGCCGGTCCCTTCTCCCACTAGAGAATCGGGGATCCAATGGTAGCTCGAGGTCAGCTGCAACTACCAATATAGAAGATGACTGGGATGTTGCACCAACTACGGTTGATGATATCAAATCAATGACGCTGCTCGGAAGTGATAGGAGTGGTACTGATGTCAACAAGAATATCAACGATAAAGGCAATAACAAAGTGAAGGGAATATTGACGCCCAAGAAGATGTTTAGCAAGCTTTGGTCAATCAAGAGCCAAGGTGGAGAAAACAGCAGCTCTGATACGTCTGAGAGTCCTGGTTCCACCACCAACATTGAAGAATCCAAGTCGACACTTTCAAGAAACACAAGGCATTCGGTGTCGTAGTCGTGTGAATCTGATTAATTTTTCTTCCGCAATCACTTCGTTGTTTTACAATGGTTGGGGCAGCAGTGGCATGAATATTGCTTTGAGGAGACGGTGGTGAGAGGGACTACGTAACGGCCATGCAAGGGAATACCTTTTTTTCTGTATGACGAAGATATTTTGGCCCTGTTTTTTTGTAACATAACGAAAGAATTAAGTCTAAGGAAAATCAGGATTGTCGTGTGGATATTGTTCTTCTCTTCTTCTTTTTTTACAATCTCGTAGAACCCCTGTCCCACCGAAGTTTACATATAAACGGTGGCATATGGAGGCTGTGGTGGTATATTGGTGTTCACTTATTATCATACCTTAGACTTAAGATCCTTTTCTTCCTTGTATGTAGGATAAGAAAAGTGAAAATGAGTGAAAAATGATATCAGTATTCTTTCTTTCGAAAAGTGAATAAGAATAAATTAACTATTATGATGTAGTTAGGTAGGAAGAGTAGAATTTCACGAACCGCAAGAAGAAAATATATGCATACCGATATCAAAAAAAAGAAAGAATAAGAATATATAATAAGAGTATATAAGAAGATATTTTAGTTTTGATAAAAAAATTGAATAAGTAGAAAATAATAATAATAATCAATTTAATTATTAAGATATATATTTAATTTAAAGTATGTAAATATTATATTATATATGTATTAATTTTTATATAAAAAATATATATATAGTATATATACATATATTTGAATAACTTTGATGAAATAATTTTATTTCACCTTTCCTATGGAATAATTATTTTAAAATAAGTAAATTAAAATAAAAATTATTATTACGAGTTTATTTTGATTTCAGATATTATTACGAGTTTATTTTTACGCAACTAAACAGAATAGGTTCTATTCAGTTTTTATTTCAGGTATTATTCTGATTTTTACTATTCTGCATTTTAATGCACATGGAAGACAGGGTTTTTATTTCATGGCGGGAAAATGTTCGGGGAAAAATAACAAAACCATCACGGATACTCCCTGTGGACCTAGACAAACTGTCCGTTTCACAAGATGGGAATAAAATCTTCCACAATCTCTGCCGACTCCCTCTTGAACTGTTCTATTCTGCCGACTCCCTCTTGTACTGTTCTATTCTGCCGCCGCCGCCGCCGCCGCCGCCGCCGCCGCCGCCGCCATGGAAGAGGTCAGAACTACCTCGGCTTGGGTCGCCAGCCACTCTTCTCACGTCTCCATCGACTCCTCAGGTATTTGCTATCCCCCCGCTCTCTCTTATATTAACATCTGTAAGTTTGCAGTCTGTTTTTTCAATGCTGCTTGACATGGTTCTACCTTTGTAGATTTTCTTTGTTTTCCCTTTTAGGTTTCTATTATTATAATTAATCAATAAGAGTGCTGTGAATGTGGGAGTTTGGAGTTTTAACTATGAATGTAAGCTATAACCATGGTGAAGGGTTGGTATGAAAATAAGAATTTTCCCCTGCAAAAGGACCCTATTGAGTAGTGGCTAACTGTCTTTCTTCTATCACTTGGAGCAAGGTAAGATTTGTATCATCTCTAATAGAGTGGATCCTGTATCTTGTTTTTACCCTTGATACAGCTGGTGTTTTCTTCGATGAAGTTCGACTTGAGAGACTTTAGAATCACTCTATTTGAGATGATACGATTGGACTTATTCTTTTTGAGTTTATACGATTATGTTATACAACACCAATGGGTCAATTTATAGGGTGAAATTATGTTTCCTGTTGACAAGTAATGATTACTATGACATACTTCAATTGTAGTACTATGAGTCCTTTTCTAAAATTTTCGAGAAGACCTCATGATGTTATATTAAAATCAAAACACTCTAATGTCTGTGGTTTCAAAAGAAGAATCTAGACATTAAAATGGTTTATGAAGAACAAACTTCCCTTCTAAGTGACCAAATGCATGAGTGAAACTCGATAATCTGTTGGTAAACTTAGAAGTGGTAAAATCATTTCCCATATGTTATTAGGAGCACAGTTTGAAACTAAATCCAAAGTGATTTAGTCAAAGTTGAATCAGATGACTGATTCTCTTGTTTTGACAGATATAAAATCTCACCTGTCCCATCTATATCATATTGGAAACAGTATAAGAGAGAACCCATATGTAAAATTGCAGAAGTGTTTGTTCATGAGACCATAAATACAAGCAAAGTACTTGTTGTATCACAAGAAATTTTATGTTGTTGTACAACTGCTTAGTAGCACAACTATCTCCTATCTCTGCAATTCGTACTCTTTTCTCACGAATTTGTCTTGTATTACGTTCAACAAGCTTTGAGACACTTGAATTCTCGTGTCAAATGAATAGAGTTTCTTCGTTAACAATGCAATTTTTTCCTTGATATCTTTTGCTGTCGAAAATAAACCAGCCGACCCTCTTAGTCATTGACTTCTGCATTAAATGAATATCATGCATTCCAAGAGATTCAAGGATGAGTATCTTGTTCTATAGACTTTGGAATTATATTCCAAGGCCTCAAGTATGATGTCTTACTAATACTGTTGACTATGTGCTCTACTATGGATTTTCTTTCCAAGAGTCACAATTATGTATCCCCCATACATCCTTACTGGTTGTTTATAAGGTGGGTGTTGCCTGCGATTGTGTCCTATTATCACACTTGTTGGTTTGCGAAGGCTAGAAAATAAAACACAGGATTGCACTACTTTACCAGACCCACATATTCCCTGGTGTTACCTTAACATGGATTTCTTTCTCAGTCAACCGAGGACCATTAGGACATGATTCTATCTTGGTTGGCGAGCCATGTTCCTAGATGGCTCATCTCATACCACAGAATAAGATGCTCTACATGTGACAAAGTTATTTTTTGGTGATCGTTAAACTATGTGACCTTCCAAATTCAAACTTTCTTCATGTTAGATGAGATGTTGAGTTTGTAAGTGGCTGAAATTAGAGATGAAAAGAGAGATCTACTCATTTGATAGAAAGAGTTACATATTTATAGGATATCCAACTAAATGGATATTCAATTACCCAATAAACCAAAAAGGACATAAAGCTGTAACTCTAATACTCCTTCTCAAGTTGGAGCATAGACATCAAAAAGACCCAGCTTGGTACATAAAGACATGAATGACCCACAACTCAAACTCTTGGTGAAGATATTTGCTAGCAGCTCAGACGAATGAGTATGTGGTGTAGAAATAACTCCTCTCAACATTATATCTCACACATAGTGACAGCAACCTCGATATGTTTGGTTCGCTTGTAGAAGGTAGGATTGTTGGCAATGAAGATGGTGGCTTGATTGTCACAAAACATTGGCATTAGAGCATCAGGAGGTGAGCCAATCTTAAAAAGAAGAGATTTAATCCACACCATCTCACATGCAGTCTATGTCATTGCTCTGTACTCTGCCTCTGCACTACAACGAGACACAACGTTCTGCTTCTTGCTTCTCCACGTAACAATGTTCCTTCTTACATAGGTACAGAATCCTGAGGTGGATTTCCTATCCACGATCTCCTGCATAGTCTGAGTCTGAGTATACTACTACATTGACATGGTCATTCCTTTTATAGATCAAACCTCTGCCTGAAGAGCCCTTAACATAGGAAAGGACCGGTAAAGCTCCACTCCAGTGCACTTTCCTTGACTCATGTATAAACTGACTCAGCAAGCTAACAACATATGAAATGTCAGGTCGAGTAACTGTCCGATAAATAAGCTTGCCAATTAGTCTCTGATACTGGCCTGGATTATCCATTAACTCAGAGCTAGTATCCCAAAGTGGAGGTGACTGCTCAATAGGAGTGCTTTGTAGTTTACACCCCAACTGTCCTATCTCTTGGAGTAGATCAAGAACATACTTTCTTTGAGATAATACCATTTTTCCATTTGCATAAGCAAACTCAATACCAAGAAAGTACCTTAGTTTTCCTAAATCTTTGATGGTAAAATAAACAACAAGAAAATCTTTTACTTCGTTGATACCTCTTTGGTCACTACCTGTCACCAAAATGTCATCTACATAAACCAACAGAATCACACACCTCCGCTCAGATCTTCTGTAAAAAATTGAATGATCCACAGTATATTCTTGGAATCCTGCTTTCAATATTTCTTGGCAGAATTTGTTGAATTATGCTCTAGGACTCTGTTTGAGACTATAAATCGCCTTTTTAAGTTTGCAAACTCTATTCTCCTTCTGAGCAACATACCCTAGAGGTTGCTCCATAAACACAATCTCTGTGAGATCACCATATAGAAAAGCATTTTTGACATCAAGTTGACATAACTCCCAGGAATTATTGATGGCCACCGAGAGAACAATTCTGATGGAGTTAAGTCGAGCTACTGGAGAGAATGTTTAATCATAGTCAATGTCATAGGTCTGAGTGAATCCCCTAGCAACCAGTCTAACTTTGTACGATTAACAATGCCATCTGTTTTGTATTTGACAGTGTAGACCCAACGGCAGGTGACTATATGAGCTCTCACAGGTCGGGTTACTAATTCCCAAGTGCCACGGGCTGCCAAGGCAGCTACCTCTTTATCCATTGCTACCTTCCATTGTGGAAGTAAAAGTGCTTCTTGGTAATTCCTGAGAATAGATTCAGTACAAAGAGACAAGGCAAACGCATGGAACTGTGGATGTAAAGAATCATAGGTAACAAAATTGAAAATCGGATGAGTAGTGGAGGAACGACTGTCTTTTCTCAATGCAATAGACAAGTGCAGGTCATTAGGAGACAGATCTGCATTAGAGGAGGAGGTTGGCTCTGCCGCTGATGGAGTTGATGGCCTCTGTCGACGTCGATATACCTGCAAGGGGGTGGATCACTTGGAACTGGAAAAACAACAGTGGGTAAAGGAACAGACTCAACAATTGACTCCCTGTCAACACCAGAGTCACCATAGTAAGCCACGGACTCAAAAAAGGTAACATTGGCAGACACAAGATATCTACCAGAAGGAGGATGAAAATACTGATATCTTAGCTAAGTTCTGGAGTATCCCAAAAAAACGTACTTAATTGTCCTAAGAGAGAGTTTATCTAGTCCAGGCGAGAGATCCTAAACAAAGGCTACATAACCAAAAACCCTAGGAGACAAAGAAAACAGGTGAGCATCCTTATGAAGACGACGAAGGGGAATCTTACCTCCAAGAGGAGTAGAAGGCATCCTATTAATAAGATAAGTGGTAGTAAGAACTGCATCAGACCACAAGTATTTGGGCACCTTCATATGGAAGATGATGGTGCGTGTGACATCAAGAATGTATCTATGCTTTCTTTCTGCCACCCCATTTTGCTGAGAAGTATGAAAACATGTGGTTTGATGTCGAATGCCTAGAGATGCACAATAAGATTCAACCTTGTTATGTACAAATTCCAAAGTATTATCAGTACGCAAATATTTGATAATAATCCCAATTGATTTTTTATTTTAGAAACAAAGGTTTTAAGTACATCAAAAATATGACTCTTGTCTTTCAACAGATATATTCAAGACTCTCGAAAAATCATCAAATAAAGTAATATAATACCGATGATCTGACACAGATGGGACTCTGGAAGGACTCCAAATGTCACAATATACTAATTCAAATAAGGTAGGACTTGACGTAAGACGCAACTAGTGAAAGGAAGCACGATGGTGTTTTCCTAATTGACACGACTCACACTCAAACTGAGAGATGGTAACCTAATATAGGGTTTGCTGAAGTTTCCTGTGAGAAGGATGACTTAACCGATAGTGTCACAGTGAAGACGGTTCAGAGGTAGACGCAACAGAGGCTAATCCTTGAGGTATCTCGTTACTGACCAGCAGGTACACGTCATTTCCATGCTCATGGCCCAAACCAATCCTCCTCTTCATCCGTAAATCTTGAAAAATGCAGTGGAAAGGGAAAAAGGTTACAGAACAACGTAATTGTTTGGTAATGGCACTGATAGAAAGCAAATTCACAAGGAAGTCAGGTACATATAAGACTTTATCAAGGGAGATCTGGGAAGAGGCCTGCACAACCCCTTCGCTAGACACTGAACAAGATCTACCAACAGCAATTGCGACAGACCTAATATCAGATAAGTGAGAAAGACGGGTGAAAAGATCTTTTGTACCTGACATGTGGGAGGATGCACCAGAATCAATTATCCAGGAGGAGTTCCTAGAAGCCAGGAGAGCACTAGTACCTGTGGAAGTAGAATAGGAGGCAGTAGCAGTGGAATTAGTGGCTTGTAGCTGTAAGAGTCGGTCATAATCGGCCTGTGAAATAGTAACTGTCTGCTCCTTATTGATGGGTTGAGCTGGTGTAGACTCTGTAGTAACATATGCAGATGAGGAAGAAGAAGGCCATCCATGCAAATCCCAGCATCTTTCAATGCGATGTCCTGTCCTACCACAATGGATACACAGAGACCGTCTTTTAGTCTCGGAACGACCACGACCACGGAAATTACCACGTCCTCTCTCCCTAGTGGTCGCCATAGCAGACTGCTCGAAGACTGAAGATGAAGTAGTTGTGGATATGTGTAGAACTCTAGCAAAAGTAGACTACAGGTCTGGGATACTGTCTGCCCTTAAAATCTGACCTTTGATCAGAGAGCTATGGTCGGGAGATAAACTGAAAAGGTAAATGGCCACTGCAAGCTTCTCTAGGTACTGTCTTATCTGTGTAATATCTGTTGTCAGGGGTTGATGAATCTTAAGCTCATCCAATAAAGATCGTAAAAGGACAAAGTGATCTGGAACAGAACGATCCCCTTGATGAAGAGTGAACAACTGCTCTTATAACACGAAAACTCGAAAGATATTTTTCTCATGACCATAGGTGAGACGGAGAGTGTCCCAAATCTTCTTAGTCGGCCTCAACATCATAACTCCTCGAGCTACAGATGGCTCCATACTATTGATCATCCAAGAGACAATGGCGACATCATCAGCAAATCAATCTTCATATGAGGAATCTTTACTGTCTGGAGGAGGTTTGGTGAGGTGACCTAATTTGCGATGTGTAATAATAAAGGTCTTGAAACTTTGTGTCCATAATAAATAATTCTTGTCGTTTAATTTCTCAGATGTACCACTAAGGTTCTTTACGAGATTTTCACAGTGGCCATGATGAAGAAAAAACAATATATATAAGATCTGAAATTTCAGGAAATAGAAGAGAAAGACCTATTTTGATGATCACCTGTGAAAAAAACTGCACCACAACTACCTTCTGAGGAGACAACCACACAATCTAGATGCTCAACCACCCGTGGATATCATGTATCCACCCACAAACAACAACAAACAACTATAGAAAAGCCTACCACATGGCCTGGAGAAGAAACGGGAGAGAAACTGGACTGAACAGCCCATTCCGGCGAGGTTGGGGCCGTCGGAACCCAGCCGACGGCGATCGGACTGGTCGACAACGGCTATTGTAGCGCCGAAATGGCCTGGAGGTGGAAGAGGAGGCGGCAGGAGGATTAAAGGAGGCCTGGACTGGCCGGCAGTGGCTGAAAAACAGGGATTCTGGCGAGATCCAGCGGTGATGGCGTCGGTTTCCGGCGAGGTGGCTGGGGTGAAGGTGAAGGCTAGGGTTTAAGCCTGTGCTTTGGTACCATGTTGAAATTAGAGATGAAAAGAGAAATCTACTCATTTTATAGAAGGAGTTACATATTTATAGGATATTCAACTAAATGGATATTCAATTACCCAATAAATCAAAAAGGACATAAAACTATAACTCTAACATAAGTCATTTGTAGAAGACACCATGGAAACTTTTTTGGGGCTCGATTGATGTTTCTTGTGACTTTCATCCATGGAAGCCTCTTGACTTGTCTCACTGATGAACTTCACACTTATTAGGACTCACTTTGCCTACTACTGAATTTGCCTGTAACAGTTTCATGAATGCACTACTTTCAAAAACCCTTTTGAAAGTGTCCATGGTTATTCACCTTGTCTTCCTATTCACTTGTTTCCCTTCTTATGAGATGCTTGTTCTTCTAATCCAGTTGATTCTTTTCCTAATACATTTAGGATTCTCATGCTGTTATTCAACGTAAGATAGTTGTATGTAATGATAATCATAAGCTCTTTGTGAAATTAAACCACAGGTTTCAAAACTTTAAAGTAGGTGATGATCATGAGATGTACACATCTAGAGTGGCTTCTTCACATCTCACAAAAATTGCATTTCCATTCCCATGCACGTTTTCACATACTTCTTAGTCAAGGATCAAATGCCTATATATTAGATTTACTGCCTGATTGAATACAATCCAGTTTTCTATATTGAAGATTAATAACCTTGGTACCTTACAATGCCTCTATGAGCTTCCTTCTGTTAAATATAATATGTTCTCATTATCACTGAGTGGTTTTAGTGTAGTTGTTAACATTGTACCCGAGGCATGCACCTTGCTTATGCTCGAGTCTCCTTCAAACACGTTTATTGGCATGTCTGTGGATTTTCCACTAACGCATGTCTGCCATGTATTTGCCCTTTCTGACCTTGTGGACCGCCTTTGTGGTTTTTGCACCACATTGTGTTTATGAATCAATGTTTATCAACCTGAGGTATGGTGTTTTATAAAATAAATCATGCACTCATTATACCAATTGGTTTTGGTTTGGTGGTACTGCTTAATACCTACTTTGTCCATAGGTGCTCCCATGGGTACCACCCTTTTGGTCCTACACCCATAAGTGCTTCTTAGCTGACGCTGCCTCGTGCATTATCACCTCCCACTGATCATATTGGGATTGTTTTGGAAGACCAACTTGTCAAATTATCATGACTTTGTAAGGTTCTATTTCAAGAACCTTGTCTAATGAAAGAACCATTTATTACTAGAGATAAGTTCATCACTGCTGAGGGGAGCTGATGGGATCATCTGGTGCACACTTGATGTATTCCCTATGGTTATATGGATGCATTTTGTTTGCATGCTTTTACTATATATCTGATGGTCCTTTTCAATTGATGATTAGGTTTTTGGGCATCTTTGGCATCAACCCTAGAATTGCAAGTTAGTCCATTTGCGATATAAATAAATTTTGCCAGTGTTCCCTTGCTGGATAGAGTATAGGTATGGATTGTGGGCCTCCTTAGGGTTTGGGATGAGATATTAGTGGTCCTACATTTTTTGTGCTTTATCAACAAGTTTTACTCATTTTATAAAGCTGATTATATTTTGTTGTGATTTTACCGTAAAGCAAGTTAGTTCTGTAGTTTCGCCACTAAATATATATGTTGCAAATAGTGTCATTGAATGTTGCTTCTGAAATACAAAAGGTGCATGAAGAAGCTCGAGAAGAGGCTTTTGACCTTGAAGTTGCTTTAGAATCAACAAAGACTCTTGTGTGTACAGTACAAAGAAATTAAAAGACAAGGACAAACTCAAAATTGTATTGAATCAAAGTCGTTCTTATACACAAAGACAGTTGCTCTGGACAGGTGAGTAAAATATCATAATCAAATGTCTTGGAATTGAGTGAATTTAAAACAAATCAAAATCACAAACTAATCGAACCAGGTAATATCAAATCTTGAATAATTCGAGTTGTGAATAGATTCAACTCCTAATTTTATGGAAACTAACAAAAAAAAAAAGAAATCTGAAAACTTAAACACCTCCAAGTATCTTCTTGGACCACATATTAACCACCCCTAATTTCTTCATCAAGCCCCTTAAATATAAGGACTGTCTACATTACAACAGGATTTCTAGATGCATCCTTGTATTTTGTGTTCATCTCTCATTTTCTTTTATCATGTTCCATTTGTACTTTTGACTTCATGGTCAACTGATTTGAAGTATTGTAAAATATTACATTTCAGGAAAAAATCATAACAAAGGAAATTACATTTGATAGAAAATTAAGCATTGTAACGGTTATACCTACCTTAGCACTCCTCTGATGTATCGTGTTCATAATGTTTGAAGTACTGGGCTGTAATATCAAAGTAAACAATCAAAAGATGGCATTTGATTTGGAAAGGATACGTTATTAGAATGGCTCCCAAAAGAAAGATTTAGTTTTTATGTCATTTTGAGAGCATCCAACAGATTACTCGACCATCCCTATTATTCTTATTATTATGTGCCAATATCTTATTGCACTTCCAGGATTGCTATATACAAAACATCTGGATGTAAAACCGTTATATCTTTTCCCATTTGATTTTGGTTCATTTTAAAACCAAGGGAAAGTACAATGAGTTGATTTTGTCATTTTGGTTAACTTGTACAGCATGTCAGACTTGTCTTGATATGAAATCTTCTAGAGATCAGTATATGAATAATACTTTATAATATTTTCCAGGTCTGGAAAAAGTAGTGGATGAAATTCAAGGTTCAATTCCAAAAGTCGAATGGGATTTTGAGGGGATTCACTTTTTTGATAATGGGCCACTTACTGTTCAGTATTTATTTGTCTTGGATGCATTGAACTTCTGTTTTTGGCCGGGTATGCAATTATTTGGTATATATAAATTTTGTCATATTCTTTGCTGAATTGATGTATGACAGTCTTTGGAAAGTGAGATATTTACCTATATGACATTTTCTTGAATATAATGCATTTTTTATTTCTTTACATATTTTCTATCATCATGCATCTTTAGAAGTTTTTTTTTTTGGAAAGAAGTTTTTGTTATGCTTTTCAATTGACTCAACTTTTACATAAACTGGGGGTGAAGGATATAGAATGAATAGGTGTAGTTTGAAATAGTAATGCTGCAAGGTTATCAAGGATGAGAGTCATGAGACAACTACAACATTCTTTTAGTTAATTGAGGAGAGAGGTGAGGCACTAGCCTAAGTGGAACACTAAATTCTAACATATGAAAAGCATTATGTGTAATCAAATCACTGACATGACATCACCACTAAGGGTGTAATTGCGTAAAATAAGTAGATACCAGAAGATATTACACTATCCAAATCTGAGTTAAATTTTTCTGGATACTCAAAAAACTCTACCAGTAGGTGGTCCAGAATAGAAATTATGTGAATAATTTTTTTTTGATATAATTATTTTATAAAAGTAATTATATTTTATTTTTATTGTGGACATTTTCAATACAAGAATTTATGGCAACAGTAATTGCTATTTTATAGCTCCACCTAACAATATTACAATTCTGACAGTAAATGTGGCCTTTGATGTTGCCATGTGTCTTTTTTTAAAACCTAAACTGAACTCGGCACCACCAATATAAACACAATAAGGCATTTTTACAAGAACTTCAAGGCTTCTGGAATGTATGTGATTTGAACTCGGGAACTGAGGTGCTGAATTCAATCTATGTTTAAAATAGAGTAGGATGTTGCCACTACGTGTCCCTTCATAACCAAACTTTGGTAATATTGTCTCAAAGAGACTTAAAATGGCAATACTGCCGCCATAAATTTAAATATCAAAAAATTATCCTTTTATTAACGATGCCATATATATAATACATATTTTTGTTATATTACATTTTTAATAAATTTAAATCTAGTAGAGCAAATACGTATATCATGGGAGCAGATATATGTATGCATGCAATAATATTTTATCATGGTAGAGTGGGTGCACAATATTCATATCCATATCTCGTTTTGGAGGATCTGAATATAGATGCACCGAAAAGAATATGAACTTGGAGCAGATATTGAATTCTAAAAGATATCCATTTCGACTCCTAATGACCACAAAGACATAAAGCAAAATTCATGCATAATACAAATTTCTAGTCAAAATTCTCACCAAATCTGGAAAGATAAATTGAAAAAATAGGCAAAAGATGTTGGAATTAGGCAGTAAATAATCATATTGAACTGAGTTGATCTAGGTAAAACATCGCTTTGAATTGAGTGTGACCATGTGCATATTAGATTTAAATATTTATATGTCACATAAACTTCCGGTTAGTCCTAAACATTATTCACTTACAATTAATTTTAAGATATAAAATTCCCATGAATCCTCCATGTACATATAGACAATAGATAGATTTAAGATGTTGAACCATCACAATTAAGGATTGGCTGCCCATACATTATAATGTCATAATTTCATTTTTATTGGTCAGTATGCCATAATTTATGTTTCTAATTTTGACTAAATTTGCATTTCATGTTGCAGTGCTTTCTATCTTTGCCTAAACTCTCTGGATGCACAATTCCAACTTGGCATCAGTCCATTTTCTAGTCTCATCAACTTAATTAAAAATTGCCTTCTTAAATTGACAAGAAGCTAATCCTTTTTGTATATATGATTTAAATTGCATTTTGTGATTTGATATTTTATTTGAAATGGTTTTGTGTGATAGTATAGTTTCCATGTTAGCTTTGTCCAATACATATCTAGTAATAATATATTTTGCAAACCACTCATAGACAAAGATCTGCATTACGACCATCTCGCTTTGGGACTGAAGGTAGCGTTGGAGAGTGACCGCTCAGCCCTGGATGCAAATAATCTGCAGAAATACACTGGTATTTGCTCTGTCCGTATGATATATATTTCTAGCAAATGTGTATATTTCTTTAGGGTTTGTTTGGCTTGAAGGAAGTGAGAGCAATTCCTCCTAAATCAAGTATTTGGTTCTTATTTAGTAGTCAAATTCTAATAATTTAACTGAAAAAGTTGTGGAATTGAGAGGAATTGGTTGTCCTCCCAAAAATATGGGAATACTAATTCCATCAATTTCTTTTCTTCCATATTGAAGAGCCAAGCTCACCCCAAACACTTTGGAAAACAAATCAAATTTCAAAATTTTACAACTAAACACTAAAATTTCTAACTCCAACAATAGAGCTAAACATTAAACTTTCAACTCCTACATTTAGAATCTAGGAATTTCTACTCACCTAGGAATCGCAATTCCTTCAAACAAACAGAGCCTAACTTGAATTGATATCAATTGATTTCATTGTGCTTGTATAACTTTTACTTATGATAATAAGTATCCATGATTTAATTTACTGTTATAAACTATAAAAGCATGTTATTTTGATTACAAGGTCCTCAACTGCGAGAGCTGTTGAAATGGCCAAGACCACTTCCTTTGGAGGATGAACGTGTGCGCTTGCTGCATGAGGTGTACAACCAATGGTTCTTCACTTTTGCATAAAAGTTATTTGGCTTGCCCTCCTACATCATGCCCTGTTAAAATCCTACGTGGTTCACTTCTATCATTAGTGTGTTAACGGATTAAACAATTAACTGATTGACTATAAAATCTTTTTATCTGATATTATGTTCTTACTTCTCATATTATTCAGGTGGGACTGGAACTGGAAAGGAGCTTCCATGGAGAGGCAGTGAATCTTGTTAAATCTTGTGGGAATTCTGCTCAAACTCTTGTTTCACTTATTGCACAACATTTTCCTGGTAAGAAATTTTTGTTTACAATGTTTAGCTTCTAGTTTAATTTGCCTGATTTGGTGACACATTTGTACATAGTCCTGTGAATATAGAGGCTGTATTTGATCCCAAACTTTTTCATATCAGGTTTCCGTGATCATTCATTATATAAAGGACACCAAATTTTTCTGTACAAAAGAGCTCAGATATTCGTTGCCGATCTATGGGGTGCTTTCAAGGGTCAAGGTTATGGCTTTTTCCATGACATAAGCTCAGTCACAATATTTGCAGACTACATTGTTCCTGCTGTGCTCCGGCAGCTCGGTGTGTTAAAATACAGTCCAGCCTTATCCACTGCTGTTGATTCCAACCAGGAGATTATAGCTGGCACTGAGCAGGAAGTTGAGATTCGTGCTTGCTCTATTCAGGCTGTTGAAAAATTGAGGAAACTCATGGAGGTAAAACGTGGGAAGCAGGTAACTTCTATACACTAATGCACATGTTAGCTACTTCCGACTAAACAACTGTGCTGGTTGTTCAAGTCAAACAATGGCATTTTATCCTTATACATATGCATCTGTAACTAATGAGAAATGTTTTCTTCTTAGGTATTAAGTATAGAAATTGACCTCTGGCTCTGGTCTTGTGGAGTATGCAGTCCATTGCAGTATCATCGCACTCTCTCCATATACTACTGAACGAATCAGGTCTTCCTCTACATCATGGGGTTTTTTTGTGTTGAATTTTCTTCTTCAGAGAGGATATTGTAAGCATCTTCCTTTTACTCAAGCAAACAACCTTATCCCATTGCATGTGACAAGCTTGAGAGACAGTTGTCACCAAATACCTTGGAAATGACCTAAAATTTCCTGCCTTCCTCTTTTGTCTCTGATGAGCTTTCAATTTGTAGAATGTTGACTTTCTCTTCGTTGAAAGCATTTCAAGAAGACGGTTCTGCAACTTTGCATATACTCTTTGAACAGTAATTAAACAAATTAGCACTGGATGCATGTGTTCATAAGAGAAAGTACCATCGGTTGGGAATGTCAGGGTTCATGGGCATACAAAAAGAAAGAAAAAAGAAAACAAAATGTATGTTCTAAAGGTGCATTTAACGAAGTAGCAGCTTTTTTCTAATGCATCAAGAAATGAATCTTCACCCTGAGCAAGTGATTATCGACTCCTAGTCAAGAGCTAAATCCACTACTTCTCTATGCATAAATTTAGTTAGAACACTGCTTTTTATGCATATGTATGAGGGCTAAAATTACATCACGCTTTCACCAAGAAATCCTTTTCTTTTTCCTTGAGCATGTATGTACGTAAACCAACAGACTTGGAGACAAAATGGGATTTTTGGCTCCAGTTCCGTTTTCAAACCTGACAATTTACTAAATGCTCTCTTTATTTCGGCTTTTCTCTTTAGACCTCTGCTGAATGTTCCATCCACCCTCGTTACTCCTAACGCTATCCATTGTTTAATTACTTTATTGTCACGACACCTCCTTAGCCACCTCACAATTATCACTACCACCATCATCACACGATTGCTGTCACTATTAGAATACCTTATTCTCTATTACCACCACTACTATCATTGTAGTCATCGTCATCACAAAAGTCATTAACGTCGTTGCCATTACAATCGCTACCATCTTCACTATCACGAATGCCGCCACCATCGATGATGGAGGACAGACAGTAGTTCAATGTTAGGTGGAAAAGACAAGTGGCTGTCGTTACAAAACGTAATACACACGTAACTTCAATAGTAGAAATTAAAAAAAGTTCATCATTTTCTAATTACGCTTGAAAACGTTTTTTCTTACGTAATTTATTGAGAAAAATTAATTTTTTTTAAGTTGTATTTTTTATAGTTTTTATGAGAATAAAGAAAAAATTGTTTGATTTGTATATTTAATATGTACTTATGAGTTAATCAAAGGATTATATTATCCTCACCATTACTGTTAATTGTCATCCACTTGTCGCCGCATCGTCGTCGTTCATTGTCGTTGATCACCACCGTCACTGTTGCCTGTTGCATCTACCACCGTTACCATAGTCGGCCATCATTATCGTCGTTGTCGTTGGTCATCGCGACAGTTGCTATTGATCGTCAATCATCATCACTACCACCGTTGTCGACTACCACCACCACCATCTTTGTCGTCATCGACCACCATCACAATCTCTGCCGTCATCGACCACCATCATCGTCGTTGTAGGCCATCATCACTGCCGTCATAGCAAACCACCACCATCTCCGTCGACATCGACCACCATCACCGTCGTTGTCAGTCACTATTACCGTCGCCATAGCAAGCCACCACCGTTGCTGTCGTCGTCGACCACTGTCATCATTGTCGTCACCTGCCTCCACCATCGCTACCTTAGGTAGTTAGTTAGTACCACTGCTACCATCGTCAACCACCACTACCACCGTCGTTATTGGCCACTACCACTATTACTATCGTTGGCCACCATCATCACTATCGTCAATGACTACCACTATCGCTGTCATGGATCGTCGACTACCACCACCACTATTGCCGCTATCATTGACCACCACCGTCGCCACCATCGTTGACCATCACCACTATTATCGTCATCGACTACCACCACCATCGTCGTCGTCGACAACTACAACCATAGTCGTCGCAGACCACCACCGCCATCGTCATCACCACCATCGTCACTGCTACTAGCCAGCACAATGACCATCATCGTCAGTCACCACCACCATTGTCATTGTCGACTACCACCACCACTGTCGTCGTGTCTTAGTTTATGTTGTAATTAAAATCAATTTTTAAGGATATCATTGGAAAAATCATGGTTAATATTCATAGCTTTTCAAAAAACTAATACTCATTAACTTTTTTAAAATTTATCTCAATAACTTAAAATAAACAAAAAAGTTACAGACGTTTTAGAAAAACTCGATAAATTGGTTCATTTGAAAACGTTTATTGAACAATAATCATTTAACACAATAAATTAGTATAAAAAAGCGTTTTCAAGTAAAAAAGAAAGAAAGAAAGAAGGAAAATCCAAGAAAGATTATAAAAAGGCCAAAAAAAAAAAAACAATTCTCCAGTTTTCTTGGATCAAAAAACCTTCCGGCGGGCTTCACGACGTCACCACCACCTTCATTCCTTCAACTCCCTCCCAACTTCCTGCTTTCCAATCCATTCTCCAATCTTTCCTCTCCTCCCGCTCCACTCATGGGAGAATCCCGTGAACAACAACAACAGCCACAACCGCAACCACCACCACCATCACCACCACCACCTCAAGACACCCCAAAGCTGACCCTCTTACCACTCATAGCCCTCATCTTCTACGAGGTCTGCGGCGGCCCTTTCGGCGTCGAGGACTCCGTCCGGGCCGGCGGGGGCCCGCTCCTCTCCCTCCTCGGCTTCCTCCTCTTCCCCGTCGTCTGGTCCCTCCCGGAGGCCCTCGTCACCGCTGAGCTCGCCGCCAGCTTCCCCGACAATGGCGGGTTCGTCCTGTGGATCTCGGCTGCGTTCGGGCGGTTCTGGGGGTTCCAGGAGGGGTTCTGGAAGTGGTTCTCGGGCGTCATGGACAACGCGCTCTACCCCGTTCTGTTTCTTGATTACCTCAAGTCGTCGGTCCCGGCGTTCGAGAGTGGTGTTGCTAGGCTTCCCGCGCTGCTTGTGATTACCGCCGCGCTCACGTATTTGAATTACAGGGGGCTGCAAATTGTTGGGTTCTCGGTGGTTGTGCTCGCAGGGTTCTCGTTGTGCCCGTTTGTCGTGATGTCCGCACTTGCGGTGCCCAAGCTGAGGCCGAGGAGGTGGGTGGTTGTGGATTGGGGGAAGGTGGATTTGAGGGTGTATTTCAACAGCATGTTCTGGAACCTTAACTACTGGGATAAGGTATAATAGTTGGTTCTTGGAGTTTAATCTTCTTATTTGAAATCTGATTTTGTTTGTCTGGCAATATCAATTTTTGTTATGATTAAGGGATTGTCGACTGCAATTCATTAGTGGAATTGACATAGTCCAATGCAATTTGAATCCTAACATCGTTATAAGATTTGGTTGTCCATGAGTTCTAACCTCTAATCAAGGAATTGTTGTAATCTTTAAGAAATGTACATATCGTTGGTAATGAAGCTACCCTTACATGGATTCAAATTTTGAATGGTTAATTATAAGAACTTCTCATCATGCTAGGCGAGTACACTAGCTGGAGAAGTACATGAACCCAGCTGGACATTTCCGAGAGCTGTGTTTGGGGCAGTAGCACTGGTAATGTGCAGCTACCTGATCCCTCTGCTGGCAGGTACAGGTGCTTTGGATGAATCAAGGACAGAGGAGTGGAGTGATGGATACTTTGCACAAGTGGGAATGCTGATTGGAGGTGTGTGGTTGAAATGGTGGATCCAAGCGGCAGCAGCCATGTCAAATTTGGGTTTGTTTGAGGCAGAGATGACCAGCGATGCATTTCAGCTTCTTGGCATGAGTGAAATGGGACTGCTTCCTTCAGTATTTGCAGTCAGGTAATCTAACCACTCTCACCTGAATCATAATATGGCATTTCACTTTTACAAATTGCAATATCTGGATATCAGCTAAAAACAACTAAATTATGAGAAAAGTTCTTCCTACTGGTAATTTAGATTGCATCAATTGATAAAATGCTGATGTTAGAACTCCATTTACATACAATTTACCTTTTAAGGTGATTCGAATAATAGTGGAGAACATGTGCATGAATGCATATTTTGATGAAGTTAAATGCCACAAAGATACTGAAGAATGACAAGCATCGCAAACAATAGTAGAGAACACTTGATGAAGTGCGAAGTGCATCATCAAATCGTTAATGTTTCTCTGTAGAACCTATTGCCTCAATTGGCCCCATCTAAGCCCAAGCCCCAAACCCAAACTCTGACATTGGGATACTTACTAACGGGTCAATAGGCCCAAAGGACCCATACGGCAGAAATTGTCAGAAATTGTGAAAAGTGGCGGACAAGGCCTGAACATTTGACCAATGGATCCAAACCAAGCATAGTATCACTAAGCTATTATCACCAAGATTATATTTCACTTTTCTGAAATCACCTCATTTGGAAATAACACATGGATTTTTCTAAATTGGACATGCAGAACAGCCATGTCAAGGCACAGGTCTCATAATAAAGTACATGAGGTTTCAACTCATACTCAATTTTTTTAAAAGAACCTTACTAAGAAGTGGAATATTGACAAACATGTTAATTAATAAAATAACAACTATTCTCTAACTTGACGCTCTGTGCATTTATTTGCTCAAAGTAAAACTTGGGAAGGTGTTTGTAATCTCAATTTGTTGTTCATGGTTGAGCTTCCAAATAAAAGCCTATACAGTTAAGCTTAATTTATATACTTGATTTATCTCATTTGAAATTGTTTATGAACCAAAATTCAACTGATCTGTGTCTTTCTGGTGTGCTGATCGAGAACTGCACCATTCAAGTTAATTAGAAACTATTAAACTTTGGAGAATTTTATTCGTATACTTGAAGTGAAAGTCAAAATTTGATACCTAGAGGTTTTCAATCAATATTGAGTTAAGTTCAAGCGATCGGATTTCCATTTATAAGAAAATAAATTAAGAAAACCAACTACTTTGGTACTCTTGGAGGTACAAAAGTCTCACTCTTCTATTAACATGTCAAAATTATATAAAAACTCTTCATTGCAATTGAAATTTCAAAAAATAATGGTCTTATGACCTGTTAAAAAGTGCCGAAGTGGAGGTGAGCACATCCATGCATTGATAAAAAATTTCTCATGAGAAATGAATCACAAAGTAAAGATAGAAACTAGGTGTGAATTTTTTCTTAATGGAAAATAAAAAGAGTAAAAATGGCAACCATCAAAAGTTTGTCTTGATTGATAGTATTGGCATGCTAGAAGCAAAGTGTCCTACATAGACTTTGTTAGAGTAGTTGGATCCTTATATGGATCCTTATATGTCCCACATAGACTCTGTTAGAGTAGATAGATCCTTATATGGATCTTTGTGTTAATCATTTATGAGGTTTCTCGTAGGTCAATTATATGTTCTATATATAAGAGGTTATATTCCCTTTGTTATTATACAATATATGATTCTCTTTTTCCCTAGCATGGCATCAAAAGCATAGGTTAGAAACCCTAACTTAGCTATCGACCACCCCAACCTTGTTGTCACAAGAACTACAATTGGAAATACTGTAGCAGTCGCTGCAAGTTACTAGAAACATTGTAGCAATTGTCAGAAGTCCACGACTACTGCTTCTGAGGGATCCAAACACCACTAAGGTCTCTTGCCCCTCCTTCCTCAGGGCATAGGTACGCTACTTATGCTGTAAGAGGTCAACTACTGCCTACCTAACTATCTACTATTACTCTGTTTGTTTGCCTACTACCACCTCTTTTGGGCTTCATACAAAAGGAGGAAGAAAATGGAATTAGGGTTTCATGGACTATTTGTAGAAAAGTCTAAAAAAAAAATTAAAATTGTAAACTTTACTATTGTTACTTGAGAGCTGTTAATCCCCTCCTATTGGATTGGTTAATATCATCTTTACTACTACTACTATTACTACTACTACTGCTATTACTATTGCTATTACTTTCTTTATTTCTTCTAAATTATGTATTTCTTTGTCATAATTACGTAAGAGTCAATAGCAAGTTATGCTTGTTAGATGCTCTAGTTTGAAAGGGAGTATTAGCGTAGATGGATCCTTATATGGATCTTTATATTATCCATTTATGAGATTTCTTGTAAGTCTAAGTATGTGTTCTCCTATAGAGTGTTATTCATTTATGAGATTTCTTGTAGGTCAAGTATGTATTCTTCTATATATAAGAGATTGTATGCAATATATAATTCTCTTTCTCCCTAACAGACTCCACTTGATGACCATAAGATATGAGGCTCAAATTTGATTTTCAAGTGTGTAGTTTAAATTCCGACCTCATTCTTCAAAAAAAAAAAGCGTGTCGTTCAAACAAAAAATATTTTGTTGATGATTTATGAGTTTTGGGTATGTCCGGTAAAAACTGGAAAAGGAACAAGATATGATTAGAAATTATAGCTGACAAACAACTTCTAGCAGCATATTTGTTCTAAAAGAAAAGATTAAAGATATGGATGTAGCTGTGATTTCTACCAAACTAAGAATTTCAACTGCAATCAATTGTTTTTTGTAGCTGAAACCTTTGTAGAATTAGATATGGCAGTCTCTGTAAGAGAGATGGAAGACATTATACCTCAATCTGCTGACATGACTTCAGATTAGTGGATACATCTACAACTTGGTGTTGTTCTTGCACGTGCAAAATGATAGTGAAATCAGTATATATTATTGGGGAGTTTTGATCTAGTACGGTCTGTGCTTTTTTCAACAGTAAAAAAACCTATAATCTCAACCATTGACCACAGCAGTACAAAACAGGAAAAAATATAAAAAAACAATAGCACTGTTGCAATCTTAACTTTATTTCAATCCAATGGTCCAAAACAAGGGCTCGTGGATGTGACTTATGAGCACCGACCATAATGGAATTTTTATGTATTATTGGTTTATTGCATACTGAATTGCCCATACACAAGAGAAGGATTGAAGACAGATGTACAATAATCGAAATTTACTTTTATGCAAATGAGGTGATGTTGCTTAGAGATTTGTCTACTACATCAAGCATTCATATCATTCAGCAATTTATTTGGTGTAATTCTTGATTTTGTGGGTGAGAATGCCTATAGAGAATTGGGAAAATTAGAAAGGACAAGCATGATGCAACCTGAAAAGGTACAAGAAGGGAATTTTGGAAGTGCTATGCTTATTGCTTGTGTTGCTTTAAAAGGAGAGATTTTGCGAGACACTACTTGGTAAATGAGTCAATTAATCGGGACATTCTGTTATTGTCATGGGCTCCTTTCATTACATCAATGTGAATTACCTCAAGAAATAGCAATAGAACTTTTCCACACATTTGTGATTTGTGGTTGATTGCTAAAAGTAAAATCCGAGAAAAAGAACTGATTGTATCGAAAATACTTCAAGAAGTTATGCAGGGACATCTGGTATTTCTGAATAGAGCACCTACCCTGCATATATTAGGAATACATGCATTTCAACCTATTTTAATGGAGGGACACATTATTTGTTAACACCCATTAGTTTGTAAGAGCTTTACTGCAGACTTTGGTGGGGATCAAATGGCTGTCATGTACCTTTATCCTTGAAATATCAAGCGGAGGCTTGTTTACTTATATTGATATGAATGTTGTCTCCAGCTATTGGGGACCCCATTTGGTCATTTCTATTATGCTTGCTTGCTTTTTTTCATTTTTTGGAGTTAAAAATCCTCTCAGGGAACATTGGATACTCTGCATATTGGACTGCTACAATGCTAAAAGTCAATTTAGTCTCTTTTTTGGCTTAGAATTAGTCCCCAGGGAAAGGAACAGTGACAAATTTAGTAGTGTTGATATAAAACTGTAGCTGCACAGAGGTGTTGGGAACTTTTGAATTCGTAATTGTTAGTATTAGGAAATTTGAAATGATAACATTCACTATGAACTTGTGGCTCTATAACTTACCCTTGGATTGCTGAAGCCAACGCATATAACATGCAAATCTGCTCTTTTAACATCTGTCTGGAATTTTAAAGCACTGATTAGATCTTAATATAACATGGAAAGTGACCCTCTGCTTGCTTTATGGTTGTTTCAAACACCCAACTCCAATAGGACTAATATGAAATGTAATACAAAAGTTGCATATAATTCATAAAGCTTCTGATCTGCTGTATATATGTATCACAAAACAAAGAGTCCCTCTTTTCCACTACATTCCTAGACTTATCTATCCTTGGAATGCACTAGTATGCAAAGCAAAATGTCAATCACAACAATACTTGTTCAATTTTTATCACGACAGTCTGCGACAATCTAGTCTCTTGCCATGAGAAACCACACTTTAATCCATATAAAGATGTTATGGTCCTTGCAGTTATCTGCCTTGTTACATGAATGAGAATAATCATCTACTGCCTTTGAATCTGTTGCTAAAAAAGGAAGAAAAAAATTAATAGGTATCAATCTTGTGATCTGCAAAACAATTTGGTTTACATTGAGGTTCTGCTCTGCAACGAAAATGAGTAAATGACGGTTCAATCTGTTTTGGACTTTTATAGATCGAAGTATGGGACACCTACCGTCAGCATATTATGCTCTGCCACAGGAGTTATCGTCTTGTCATGGTTGAGCTTCCAAGAAATTATAGAATTCCTGAACTTCTTGTATGCCATAGGAATGCTCCTTGAATTTGCGGCTTTCATAAAACTCCGAATAGTGAAGCCAGATCTGCATAGACCATATAGAGTTCCCCTCTCAACAACCGGAGCCATGATAATTTGTGTTCCTCCTATGTTTTTACTTATCGTTGTTATGTATCTGGCTTCTGCAAAAACATTTGTTGTGAGTGGAAGTGTTATTTTGATGGGCTTTATCCTCTATCCTTGTATCAACTATATAAAGGAGAAGAGATGGGTAGATTTTGACTCCAGAGGGGATCTTTCAAGCATTCCCTCGGATGTTCTTCCTGTTTCATGGCAGATACGTGCAGAAGATGTTGATGAAGCTTCTCTGAACCTTCTGCCTGAAGAGGTCCCAAAGGAGCAATAGATTGCTTTTACTAGTTCTTCTAGTACTGATATAATTATACATGAAATTCTTAGTTGTTATAATTTGCTTTGTATCTAAAATGTATGTAGTATTTGTAGCCGTGATGTATTCACAGCAACCATTGAACTTCTATAAGTTGGATGGCAAATGTACGTATGATTCAATTTTCATCCAGAAAAAAATACAATTACCAATAACTGAGTCCCCTTTTTCATTTGTCCGGTATGATATGTTTGGAAGCAGCAACTATTTGCATGTTGTTATCCAGAAGATTATTGCTATCACATATGACACATGAATGTAGCTTTTATGTGTACAAGTTGCATACTAAACATGGAAAACAGAGACCATAACAGTTCCATAATTCAATGAACAAATAATATCCGAACACCAAGACATGAATTAGCGCTGTGACTGATCTCCACCACACTCCATGAATACCATGTTAAAAGGGAATGATGTTGAATGCTGATACACCTGTGAGCCTTGGACGAGAAGCAAAAAGCCCATTCTGTAAAATTGTGATTTGATTGTCTGATTCACGAACGCGATCAAAGGGAGGTCTGTAATAGCAGTTCACCATTCAATAATAGGCTGAAGTATTCATCCCAGAAACCTGGATTCAATTGATGGATCTATCACTTCCACACACCGGAGGCGCAATCAAAATTTGCACAATGTTCGTCACTCAAAACCAGACGGAAACGATGGTTGGGATCCAAAATCGCAGTGTTATAAACATATATGTTAACGGTTTGGTCTATACCAAGTACATGACCTGTATTTACAACAGACCGAAAACAGCAAACTCAACGACAATATCATCATCATCTCGTCATACATCTCCACGGGCGAGGTGCCGAGGATCGTCGTCCTCCATTCAGAAGCTGCGGCAGAGGCGGTAGGGTGCTCCGCAGGAGACCCAGTGCAAGAAGTCCCACGGTCGCCGCCGCCTCCTCCTCCTCCTCCTCACCCTCTTCCTCCTCGGAGCCAGCGAGGCCTCCTGGTGGCTGCAGATGACCTGAGCTTGGGAGTTCCTCAGCATCTCCCACATGACGTGCACGTCCTCGTACTCACATGCGCTCACCTCGTTCCTCAACTTCCTCAACCCTGGACAGAGAAGCACATGATACATCCTTAGAATCCAAGGCTTGCTTTTTTTTTTTTTTTAAATGTTCGTTATTGTACAAATGGAAGGAGTAAACATGTAATAATACCAGTTGTTCTTCGCAGGCGAAGTCGTTCGCCGAAACCGATCCACACCCTTCTCATGGTGAAGCTCACTCGATCCCACCACTCCATCTCCCTTGACTTTCCGAAAGAGGTGGACGTCTGAGAAAACCTGCAAGACCTTCCTATCTCTCTCTGTCTATATATCTCCCCCTCTCTGTGTCTCATCTGCGGTGTGATGAGTTGATTTTAGATTTTATATACAAAGAAAGGGCAAACGATAAAAGAAATGAAAGAACCAGTGGCGATCTTGTGGGTTTGTGGGGTGAGCTGGGAGAACGTCACTTTCGCTCAACCAAAGGGAGCAACTGACCTTCCCCACAGCGGCAAGAGCCGTTACTGACACGGACCCCGCGAGAGATCAGGCAGCACCAGCAGTGTCACCAACGCCGATACTTGCTGTCCTACTCGTCTACTCTTCTATGCTTGCACGTACGTTGATGCATGGGTCCTTTGGGAGGACGTTCCTTTCCTTTCCTCTTCGTACGACCAGACCCAGGAAACAAGTAATTGCACAGCATGCCCAGATCACATCCATCCGAGGTCTAGTGTTCTGCCTCTTGTTTTAGAAATTACAACGCTACACGCCTCTCTTCCAATAGTCAATTTCGTAGCATCTTCTTCACGACTACAGTAGGTGAAATCCAAATTGAATGTTCTCTTGTGGAAAACACCTCGTAGAACGTCAAATCAGACACCAATACATCCCAATCGTAGAAAACATATGATAAGTAATATGTGGTCTAACATGGCACCGTCGTATCTTGTACCCTTTGTAACTTACGTTTCTAACTTGGTGTCCTACAATTTTCTTCCCCCCACTCTTACACGTGTATACAAAACCTTCTTTCAATAACTATTTCCATGAGCTTACTTAGATTGGATCCTATGTTTTGTCATGTTACGTCACGTTCATGGAGGCCGGTGGCCTGCATCTTTCTGGTTAAACTACTAAAATGTCATGGACCAATAAAGAAAGGAAACCGGAATATGGCAAACAGCCTGCTGACAAAACTGAAGATGGAAAGGTCTACCAACCGAATCGGAATAATCCAGTATATTCTATTCCTTAATTTAGCTTTCTAACGATCTAATATATATAACAAATTAACATAACAGCGCCACCAGTCCACCATTATAATTTCAATTGAAGTGCAATAGTTTATCCCAAGAAAGACGATTGCATTCTAAAAAAAGAATTCTCAGTTTATTTTTGAGTGATTTATATATGATTATAGGTACTTCCAATTTTTAATGTAATCAACCCTTTCCTTTTAGATAATATTAGTGAAAAACCTGTCTGATGCACAGTCAAACAAAAAAAAAATTCTACTAATAATAACAAATAAAATAAAATAATATATATGCAAAAATAAAATATGAATTAATTCTTAATGCCAAATTATCTACAATGCATTATATAAGAAAATGATGTATTAAAGTTTAATTTAGTTGTATATTCCTTAAAGGATATCTAGAGACTAGTTTTATACATGTATTATGCATGTATTGATAGTATAAAAAAAAAACCTAATAACATTCATATTCACATCATAAGAAAATGATAAAAAAAAATATTCATGCAAAAGTGAAAAAAAAAGAGAACCTTATTATTTTTCTCAGCATAATAAATCCAAGTTACATACATTTATTTCCAAAAGAATATAAATATTTAATCCAATATGTTCTAGATATTGTTTAAAAATTAAAATATGAATAGTCAATAACAAATTTAGCTATGTAGATATTAATCTTGCTTAGTGCTTGGTAGGTTACAGTATCTGATCTGATTAGCGTGCTACTATTGTTAAGTTTGCCGTGTATGAAAAGCTCAAGCAGTTGGGTTCCTACGAGACGGGAGAATAGAGAGGTTAGTGGGTGTCGATGTGGTCCCCTTCAATGCCTAAATTAGCAATCAGGAGCAAGAATCAAGTTTAAATGCTTTGAATTAGTTAAGCTTGTATACTTTGAAACTTACGCTAGTATTTATAGGAATAAGGTTCTCTATACCTTGTCGATAATGCCCTTAATTGTTAGGATCCACAGAACCCCTCTTGGAACCCCAGAACCACCTGAACGTGGACAAGATCGACATGACAAATACACCATTGTGGGGAAAGTTGACGACGAGCTCAGCAGTGACAAGGGCCTCCAGGAGGGACCAAACGACGGGGAGGAGGAGGAAGCTCACTTATGGATACTATTAGAAAAACAAGAATTTATGAGAACATATGTGCTCTAATGTCCACACACGATTCTCACGACATCCTCGTTAAAAGATCTTGCGAGGAAATACTATACTCGTAATGATTATCGTCGTTAAATCAATATCACAAGGAGATTTCCTCACAATGTGCTCGTGATCGAGTTTGCGAGGACACATGTTCTCATATTGTCCTCAATATATCCTCACAAAATAGTTGCCAAGTGTTCCACGAAAGTTGGAAATATATAGTCATCGTGCCTTTAATAACGAAGATATTGTAAGGAAAAGTCTACGCTATGTCCTCATTATTTCTAGGGTAGACGACTAGTTTTGTGAGTCTTCGCAATATCCTTACTATTTCTGAGCAATCAAAAAAATTAAATCAATATTATCAATGAATAAAATGACCACAATATACCTGCTAAAATTACATTCAAATATATTCACAAATATACCAAATCACACTTGCATTACATATTCACGTAATTTATAAAAAAAGTATCAATTAATATTACAATATAACGCTTTACATATCTATTTGTTTACAATATTGAATATAATACAACATTGAAATAATTTTACATTTTCAATCAAAACAATATAATGCAAGTCATCTTCTTTATTTACTGACTTGCTTTTCTTTACCTTTTGAGGAATAAGCATAGATGGAACGACAATCATGTGTATATTTCTCGTTGTTACTTGACAAATTAACCTCATGTTCATCCTCATATTTTCTGATCATAAAAAATAAACTTACAATATGTTATGATGGATAATCATTATATTAAATTCAACATAACAAATGCATATCAAAAAATTCAAAACTATATAAAACATTACTTTACAAGTCGATCCTCCAAAGTATGTATTTCACTACTTATTTCCTCCCTTATTTCATGCATGATTTCCTACCTAATATCTGAACGTATTGAAGTTGCCATCTCTGACAACTAAGAAAAAAAAATATCGATCAAGTGGAACAGGAGCTTAAGTTGAACATCCAAACTGCACAGTGGAAGCTGCAGAAGAACTAATAGTAAACTCTTCTAAGTAGTATAGACGAAAACCACCGAGGTGTTACTTTCTTGACAAACTACCCACATTCCTTTCCATTGAAACTTGCTTCCAAAGTTTCTTATTAAACACTAAGTGTTCACAAATATTGTCATCCCCATATTTGTCTTTATACAGTTCAGTGTACCTATCTTATAAAAATAAACACAAGAAGTTAGTTAATGATAATAAAATAGAAGTGTATATTATTATAGTAAATTTAATTCTATGATAATTACTTATAAGTACATCCTTCATAACAAGAGTTGACTACACGTGTTCTACCCCATAAGTGTGGGATGTTGTAATATTTGCAACCTGTATGGGCCAACCGCGGATTAGTTCAGCGGATCAGTACCACAGATCGGTCTCGCACACCGGTACTGCGAATTAATACTTATCAACTCATGTCTGTCATATGTTATCTGTTGTCTTCCAAAAACCATAAAAAACAAATACGGTGATTAATGTTTTTTTTAAATCAATAAATATATATTTTTCCTCCTTACGGTTCATAAGATTCGAATCTAAGACGAAGGTATGAGTTCCACCCTCCTTGGCCAACTGCATCATGACAATTAATTATTAATATGGTGATTAATGTTATAATGGTCAAAATAGAATGGGTCATTCAACATTGCTTCAGGAGACAAACAACGCAGATAGGCCAACCACGAGCCAGCAATCTTCTGGTGACACTTACATCTAGACATATGTTTCTTACACATTCCCATTAATGGTTCAGGTTAGTCATGTTATTACCCTTAATCATGAATCAACATAAGCAGTTTGATGCCATGTTTACCATTTGTAGATAGCAACTAAACTTTAGTAAAGCGAAAAAACAAAGGCATTTCCCAAACATCAAGCATAATGTATATGTCCATAGATATAATCAAGCAGAATGAAAGAGTTGACATAGATTCTGAAAAGATATCCTTTATTGGTGAGAAAAAAATATCCTTATCAACTCAACATGAAGATCATTGTGGTTTCTTGATCCGCTTCTAGAGCAAATTTATTACTTTTTGTAGTTTATCTTCCTTATCGCGGACCATCTCTAGAACTCCGTATCTGTAGTAAAAAGATCATAGAGTCTATTTCACCTAATATTAACATTAAACAAAAATATATATGTTAATTTTTATATATACAATAATAAACATAGCTCTAATTTAATATGAACATTAATTACCTCTCCTTTGTACACTAAGATAAAGAAAATATCTTGGCTGCCTGATAATCATCATGAAATTCATGGCATTTTGTCAATACATCTATTCTTGCCCTATAGTATATATCATTTGTCCTTTCTTGATTAATTTTGTAAAAGGAGCATGATAATTCTTCTTGGTATACCTAAGTGAAAAAGTAAACTTGCTCTGTATAAATCCAATATGATTGTTAATTTAATGTACTAATTGTTTACATTAAAGATAACTTTAAAGATTACTTATTACCAATAGAGCATCAAACCTCTCTCATCCGAATGCAAATGTGTTCATCGGTAATTAATGATCGATGCATAAGATCTAAATATTTTTGTAAACTCGAATGAGATCCTACTATTCTTCTTGAAAGTACTACATTTCAATCAAGTTAAGTACAGAAAATAGGTAACATATTGACTAATACCAAATTAAAAAGAAACTTGAGCATGCCCTTGTTATTTTTTTTTACTAATTTTCATTAAAATTACACATATGTCAATAAGTATATATAATATATGTATATTAAACTTACAATTTCATCATATTAAGAGCTATTATCATGTTGGTATCCTAAACTATACCTGATTCTCACGTTACTATCTTTAACTTTAAAAGGATTCAGTTTGATATTCTCAACTTCTACCATTTCATAGTTAGTATTTTTGTTAAGTTTTTATAGTTTTTCAATAACGTAAGACAAAAATGATCTTCCTCCCATCTCCTTTTCCTTCTCCTCCTCTTCCTCCTTCGCACACACCAGTCCTTTTGCTCTTCCTCTTCCTCTTCCTCTTCCACCCTTGAGCAAGAGCCCCAATCCCACTGTTCTTCTCCCATCTTCATACATGTCAGTCCTAATCTCATTATCTCCACTAGAAGATAACAAATGATAGTTTAAACGTAATAAATAAAATTTGGTGTATTCGACCAGCCCATTCTTCTTCTTCTTCTTATCATTCAATTTGTTAGTGTCATCTTACTTACTTGGTATATATCAAAATTCAAAAACAAAACTTTCTTAAACCAACACTTGTAGCATTCCACAAATCTCTTCTTACATAAATGTATTTTCATATCCTTTTTCAATTATTTTTCAGTAGTATATATTTTTTACAAAGACATATAATCCTACCGTCATTTTCCATAATGTCTTGACCTTGGCTAAATGCAAAATTCACAAACTCTTGAACACTACACAAAAAACCGTTACACACTTTTTACTCCACGACTTGTATATACATTTAATCACGATAAGCAGACATTTCTTTCTACAAAACAAAGTTATAATAAGATATCCAAATTGAAAAAAAAAACATGATGACACTTGAGAAAAAAGATGACATAAGTATTATATTACTTTCTTAATTGGCTTTTTTCATCATGTCATACCCAAGATTGTAATTTGAGATAATATATATTTTGATATTGAGATTTAATATCAGTGGTTGTATCTTAGGACTTGTTTTCCTAAGATTATGGGAATGTGTGCTTGTGTTTGAGTGGTTTGTGAATGATTTGTGTGGTTGGAACTCTTGTTTTCTCTTTGGTCCCTAGAATAAGGGTCAAGTGGAAATTGGTGGCAAGAATTGATGGTGAGAATTGCAGGCGAGAATTAGCAGTAAGAATCGTCGACAAGCAGCCTAAACAGTATTCTGTTAGAAAAAAATAGTGAACGCTGTCTGACCTTCTGCACCTTGTTTTCCCACTATCACACCGCCTGCCACCTGAGTCGCCTTGTTCTGAGGCTTGACCACATCTTCCCATGAGTTTAAAAACCCATGGTCAGCCCTCTTGTGATGTGTGTGGGGGGGGGGGGAGAGGGAGAGGGAGAGAGGAAACGAGAGACTGTGAGGAGAGGGTGGAAGGAGGAGCCACTGACCACCGAGGTTCCATCGCCGACGGAGTACACATGCTACCAATGAGGTGTGATATGTCGGGAGGCTCGCCGGAGTTGGTTGGAGAGCTCGCTGGAGTTGAGAATCGTTGACGATCTTCAATTGTGTACGTGTTTCCCTTTTTCTTTTAATTCCTAGAGATCATGCCTAGGTGTATTTTAATGTGATAAAGATCATGGTTGCATGAGAAACAAGAATGGCATGCTTGTGGATGATTTAGGGATTTTCCAGAGTTTTCCTTGGATATTGAGAAAAATCATGTTAATAAATGGGAATAAATATGATTCTTGAGAAATCCATGCTGTTTTGTTTGCCTTGCTATGCATGTTTTTAAGCTTTGAATGAACCTGGTGTAATTTTACTCAAGATTTGGTGGATTTACTGAGGTTTCAGTATATGGATTTTGTCTAAGTTTTCTACATTGGCTGTATAAGGGTCAGGCGGTTTTCACTGGCAAGAATCACTAGTGGATTCTCCTGGCAGAATGGTGGATTTCGCTGGCGAAAATAGCCAGCAAATCTAGGTGGTGGTTTTCATTAACGAAAATGACCAACGAATTCGACATTTTCAGTAACTTAGACTCTAGTGAGACCTTTGAGTAGTCGGGGACGGGCCTAGACTATGGTTGCCGAGTTGGTATGGGAGGAGAGTCTTGTGACTGTATGTAGTTGTAGTACTGTAGGGCCTGGGAGATGATAAACCCAGGGATCCCTCAGTGTAGGTGTTGGTTGGGTCTACGGTTAGAGCCCTCAAGTACTTGGACACCTAGGAGTGTCATAGAGTAAACGCACTCCGTGCTAGTACCAGTGAGGATACTCTACTTTGAGACTGCGGTTGGGGCGATTGATCTCCTATGCAGGGTGGTTCGCCGTAGCACTGCAATGTGGATAGGGATGGAACATCACCAACTGCTTGAGGCTAGATCGATCACCTATGGACAGGATGATACGATAGGTTTTTGAGATAGATTAAGATTTATGTGTTTGCTAGCTTCCAACCTTATTTTGTGTGACTTGATATATGAGATGATTTGTGTTTTGGCTGGTTTCTAGGCTCGAAAAATGGTTTCCTGAAATGCATAAAGTGATTTGAAAATGAGCATGAGATTTTAAAAGGAGTTTGCAAAAGAGTTTTGAAAAGTTATGATTTATAAATAATTTTCTCCAACTACGTATGTTGGTTTTTCGAGAATCATGTTTTCCTTGTAGCTTTGATAGTGATTTAGGTTTGCCGCTTTAATGTGTGTTTTGGAGCAC
>JAMKQA010002947.1:0-46608 GCA_024699735.1 Posidonia australis
TATTGATGTTAAGTTCCATTTCCTGAGGAATGAGGACAGGATCAAGATTCTGAAGATTTGCATTAAAGAGAATCCAGCAGATATGTTCACCAAGGGCGTTGTGGAGAGTAAGTTCAAGCATTGCTTGGACTTACTAAATGTTTACTGTTGCTGTTGACCCTTCGGGGTCTTTTTTGGTGTCTCTCTCTCTTTTTGTATTTTAGGTGGAGGTTTGTGGTTCAAGATAAGGTGGAGATTTGTGAATGTGTCTTGAATCTTATATATGTTTGTAAGGACATTTTTGTCATGGATGATTAGTCACTATATAAGGTCATCCAATTGCTCTTATTAGGGTTGGCTCTTTTTGTAAGACAAAAGGAGGATTTTCGGAGGCTTTTTCAAGTCCTAGGAACGGCCATCCATTCTTCCTCCTTCTTCCTCTCTTTGTACTCCACCATTTGAAGTTAGTAAGCAACCAAGGAGAGACACCCGTGGACGTACTCACCTTTGGAGAACCACGTAAAAGCATTGTTGTGTGGATTGCTATTTTGGTCTAATTCTTCCCTTCTACACGTGCCAAACCTAATTGAATTCGCTGTGCTTGGGCTCATTTGGGCATAACACTTGGGTTAATCAAACATTTTTCTAAAACAAAACTAGGCCTATATCTATCTCTTTCAAATGTTTCAATGCAATCAGTAGTTTATCTATAGTTGGTATTGATCTTGGGAGAATTAGCCTTTTTTTCCTCATGTTATAGATCTAGGTCTATATTAATATTTGAAATAGTGGGATTAAGGCATGGTTGTAAGTAATGCTTATACTTCAATCAGCAATTGTACTGATATTCACACGGTTAGCCTACTCTTTATAATGGTATATGAGATCTTCATTCTTCTTCTTCTTCATGGGAAGCATATGCTGAATCAATAGACACCATGGACACCAGTGGAGCCTCTGCAAGGAGCCTTGCGTTTCTAAATGATGCTAGAAGACACTTTATCATTATCGTGTTGATTAAGTGTATGGTGTATACAAACAGAAGCCATTATATCCTATTGCTGTGCGGGAAGGACTGGGACCTCTTCTTAATGCATCATGGTAGCAAGGGCCATAAGGCTGTGATAATATTAGAGACGTAGTGGTGATAATGATACTTTCACTGTAGCAAGGGGTATGGATTCTAATCTGATTTAGGAATGAGATGGGAGTGGTGATGATGGGACATCTGGAAAGATATTTAAATTAGTTTAAGAAACATGGACAAATGTGGGATGCTGTAAGATAAAATACATATATTTGCATGTAACAATTGTACGTGGGTGCTGAGATTTGATACAAATATTTGCATGCAGCAATACTGTAAATGTAGGATATTATTTGACTATATGAGAGAGTACATTGACAGAACTAATTATCATCGAAAGTGATGAAAAAGTAGGCAAGGTGAAAGGTGATGTCAAGGTGACACCCCCCAAAATGCTCAAGGTGAGACCATGGTACTAAATGTCTACGCGTGTCGCCGAAATTTCTTCGACACGTGTCTTATTTTCAATTTACCGACATAACTCCGACACGATATCGAAATGGAAGTTTTCTGAACAAATATAATTTTTTTTTATCGTGTTTCCACCGACACAATTCCGACATACCGATATTTCCCCGACACATGTTTAATTTTCAACTTATCGAAGTCCGACACGAAATCGACATTTAGAACCATGGGTGAGACAATGACTCAATTGAAGGAGGCGACAAATTATAAAGACGTTAAAGGAATATTATCAAAGTAAAATATAAACAACCATTCTACGCAAAATGGAACATATAAAGTTTTCAACAAAATGAAGAGGATTTTAGTATTATGAACAGAGAAATTATTTTTGTGTGTGTGAAGACAACCGAATAGAGGAGGAGAAGAAGAAAATAACCTAGAGAGACAAGAAGAAGAGAAGCAGAAGAGAATAGAGATAGAGAGAAGAGGAAAAACAGGAGATGAGAACAGGGAAGAAAAAAGGAGGAAAAAATACAAAAAAAATAGAAGAAGAGAATATAGGTGGAGAGGAAATTACCAAAGGTGGAAAAGATAGTACCAAAAAAGAGTCACTTTTGAATAAGGCTATGAGGCCCGAGGAGGTTGATGAAGTAGGATATGACACAAGTATATGAAATCGGATGGAAAGGAGGATTGTGACCTAGATGACCAAGACAATCAATGCGAGAGGTGACAGCCAAGAAGACCCAATTGAGAGTATATGACCAAAGCGACCATGGTGATCAAGGTGACCCAATTCAAAGGTGAATAGAAACAAATAATGGAATGCAGCATTTATAGAAATATCCAAGGCTAATGTAGATGTTCATGAAGATTTGGAGGTGAAGGCTGACATGAAATCATATTAAGAGAGCAGTTTGGATTTCCCAAAAAATGGAAATGCTTTAATGGAATTGTTAAAATTCATTCTGTTCGGGATGTTACTTTCAGTAAAGACTGAACTTGCAGGTGGAATTCATTGATTTAATCTAATGCTTTCTTTTGAGCTACAGCAGATCTTGATGCTTGTGTCGACATATCATTTGATGGTAGATATCTAGTATCATTATAGAGCCAGATACTGTGGTTAGACGTGTTTTCCAAAGCAAGCAGTGGTGATTTTGTTTCCCAATATTGAAACAACACCAGTGGGCTGACACTGTTCAACAATTTCAGGGAGCTTGCAACTCTTATTGTAGCAGCATGCCGGCAACAAGCTTGAAAAATATCTAGGATTACAAAGAAATTGTAGTTAGGTGTCCTGGGTGCTCAAGGAGTCTACTAAGAAATTGGCCAATCAACATACTTTTCTATTAATTCTAAGTAAAACAGACCGCACATCTCTGAATTGCAGATGCTGGCATTAATGATGCTTTACTAAAAAAAAGGATTGTTATATACTTATGCTCCTTCTGAAATAATTGTTTAGATTTTTTGCATTGGGTTTTGGATTCCAGTATAGGCGATTCTTTTCAACATCCATTTCTTGATACAAAATATCTTTGAGTTACCACTTTATTTTTTTTAATTTTTAGTTATTATGTGATGATGGGATATGTGGTTCCATCTTTTGAGTAACTAATTCCATTCTTATCTTTATGGTGATTAGGTTGCCTTGGAGTTGCAAGACGATGGAAAGTTAACTACCTCAGATGAGCCTCCTGTTGTATTTGGTTGCTTGGATAGAGAGCTCTCAGAAAAGGTGTGAATTGTGGTACCTATTATTTCTCTTATAAATATAAACAAAATTTTGTTCCTTTTTGATGAATTAGCTACAAAGGAATCAGTTAAAGATTTTATCATAATAGATGCAACAATTAGAAAGCTTTGAGAGAGAGAGAGAGAGAGAGCACCATGAGATGCCTGCCAATTTCTTTCTGAAATGAACGATGGCACATCTAAAATCAGCTAGTCAAGTCATGCAATACAATTAAAATTTTGCAAGAAAAGGATTACCACAGACAAACAAAAAATGCCCCAATTACCCAATCCCAGTTCAACACTAGTTTTTATACACAATGTCACAATCATTTCCTTGAACATTATTCATTTTTGTTTACCATGCTGCATAATAAAAAGCATAATCGAGCATTCTCATCGTCTTCTCCGTCCTCAATATCTTAATTTCTTTCTTTACCATAAGTAGTCTTCTTGGAAGACGAAAAACTCTTAGCAAAATCTTCCAATATTGGCAACATCTCATTCTCATCGTGAGGACTAACTAGATAGGATCTACATGCATGTGGGATTTTACCAGCACCACTGTCGTCTTGTGCATCTTTATGCATCAACTGCTTGAAAGCAACATATTGAGAGTGTCCTTGTCACGATCATGGTTCTAAACGTCGGTTTCGTGTCGGACTTTGGTCTAATAAAAATAGGAAACTTGTCGGACATCGATGGAAACACGGTAAATTTATGGAAGTCTATAGAAATAGTCAAAAAATTTTGAATTTTGATTTGAAACTCTAGAATAAGATAAAGTAAGTAATAATCTATATTTAAAACTACTTAGATGAAGTTTCTAGACATGTATCACATTGAAATATGCAATAATTTACATTAAAACTCTAAGATAAGCTAAGGTAAGTAATAATCTACATTTATATTTTACTGATTTTTTATTTACTAATTGTTAATGATTTAATAGAATTTTTATGTTAGATTTTACCTATATTAGGATAAATCTATGTAATATTAAGTTATTATCATTAAAATACAAAAAAAATGAAAATATTATATGCAAAAACCTAAGATCTATATATTTTTATGGTTGATCTATGTAATATACCTAAGATCTACGTTAAAACAAAAGATGTAAGTATTAATACCTAAGATCTAAGTGCGATATGTAAATCTACATAAAAACAAAAGGAAAACTCGTAAAAAAAGCATGAAATTTATTGCAAAAGAAGAGGGAGGAGAGAACATCAAGCCTTCAATAATGGGGAAAAATTCGTATCTTGAAGATTATTACCTACATCAGTAGATAGTTGAAAAGAAGAGTAAAAGACTAAGAATTGAGAAAGAGACAACACTGAGAGGAAGTAACCCATAACACTTGTGTCGGTATAGAAAAATAGATGTGTCGACTAACATGCATTTTCAAAGCTTCGGAAATATTAAGTTTCAACCAACACGTTCGACACGCCTCCGATGTTTCCATCGAAATCCAGTAATTCTTGATTTACTTGTATAAATCGTTTCCTTATTTTGTAATATTGACACATTTCGGCGAAATTTCGTCGACACGTGTCGATTTTTGGAACCATGATACTAAGATTTTTTTTGGTAATTTTAGAAAGTGACATATCAATTTATTAATGCATTATACATATATTTATAAGCGTCTAAAATTCTAATAAACATGTAAAATAGGAAGAATTATTACTGGCTAAGCGTCTAAGTGCCTAAGCTCAGCGCCATGGCGCTATGACACTGTGATAACTATGATTATGATAATCACATATAGATACATATGTATAGAAGGATGTAAATTAATGGATATCCGTATACCCAAATGTCTATAATTGTAAGTCTAATACCTCTAACAAAGTTAATCTATGTAATTTCCAATGGTTACTTGAAAGCAATGGTAAATTGGTAATCTAATATGTCATAACGGTTAAATAGACTTCAAAAACCAGTGATAAGAGCATAGAGGCAAACAACGAAAGAAGTGAGGAGAATACAAGTAATTAATTGAACTACAAGGGTAAATATGTAACTAAAGAACTTTCTAAGGGTATATATGTCCTTCCACATAATATATATTTTATTAATTCATCGAAAATAAATATAACTTGACCATTACAATTGTTCAAAGGATAACATCTTATGTTTTATGTAACCCAATGTAGAGGATAAATGAATAATAAAATATTAATGGGGTGGGGTCATCTTATGTGGAACTCACGCTGTTGTTTCTATTTTTTTGCAAATACCCACTAAGCCTTGGCATGGACAGTACCATGTAGCTGGGAATCACTGCAAAGTCCTTTCACACTTTCCTCGCGAAGTAGCATGTACTTCAGACATGCAAGTTTTGTTACTTCTTTCCTACTTTTAGTTTGTGTTAAATATTATACTTTGGTTGAATAAATATGTGATATGGTTGTAGCTAATGGATTGAGATGTTAGTATTGATTATAATACTAATATAATTTATGAGTTTGGCTTTTACCGTTGCCATGCTTAGGCTGTGATCATGGTTCCAAAAATCGACACTTGTCGGTATTACAAAATAGGGAAATGATTTATACAAGTAAATCGAGAATTACTGGATGTCAGTGGAAATATTGGAGGCGTGTCGAACGTGTCACGTGTGTCGGTGGAAACTCGATATTTTCAAAGCTTTGAAAATGCATGTCGGCCGACACACCTATTTTTATATACCGACACAAATGTTACGTACTACTTCCTCTAAGTGTTGTCTTTTCCGACGTTCTTAGTCTTTTACTCTTCTTTTCAACTATCTACTGATGTAGTAATAATTTTCAAGATACGGATTCTTTGGTCTTTACATAGGTAATGATTTTTCTCCATTATTGAAGGCTTGATGCTCTCTCCTCCCTCTTTTTTTGCAACAAATTTCATGCTTTATTTACGAGTTTTCCTTTTGTTTTTATGTAGATTTACGTATTACACTTAGATCTTAGGTATTAATACTTACTTCTTTTGTTTTAACGTAGATCTTAGGTATATCACATAGATCAACCATAAAAATACATAGATCTTAGGTTTTTGCATATAATATTTTTATTTTTTCATTTTTTTTGTATTTTAATGATAATAACTTGATATTACATAGATCTATCCTAATGTAGGTAAAATCTAAACTAAAAATTCTATTAAATCATTAAAAATCAATAAAATATAAATGTAGAGTATTACTTACCTTAGCTTGTCTTAGAGTTTCAATGTAGATTATTGCATATTTCAATGTGATACATGTTTAGAAACTTCGTTTAAGTAGTTTTCAATGTAGATTATTGCATATTTTAGCTTATTCTAGAATTTCAAATCAAAATTCAAATTTTTTTAACGATTTCTATAGACTTCTGTAAATTTACCGTGTTTTCATTGACATCTCCATCGATGTCCGACATGTTTCCTATTTTTATTGGACCGAAGTTGCGACACGAAATCGACGTTTAGAATCATGCTTAGTATAAATAAAATCTTGGCAATAACAATAAGTCAATGCTTGATAAAAAAAAAAAACAATCATCATTCTTCTTTATCATTATCAAAGTCCTCAAATTATGCTCCAAACCCATGATTTTCATCATTCTCTTTGTCATCGTGGCTTTCTTCCTTATCATCCCCCTCTTTCTCTAGAAATTCTTCTTTTTCATCAACTTTTATAGGTTCTTTGCCTTTCCTTGAATATGTTTTCACACTTGTTCTACGTCCATGTGCACGAGGTCGTCTATGTTCACAATCACTCCTACAAGAATGACCACAATCACGTGTTGTTGGAGTTGATGTGGGTTGGACTTGAGTGATCAATCTTCTAGCATGACCGCTTGGAACTTCGAAGCTTCTATTGCCATATGAACTTATGCCCATGTGAGTGTCTCTTTCTCATATACAAACTAATTTGCAACTTCCAATATGCATGTGATCCATGCCTTACTATAAATTAGTTCATCCATACGTATAAGATCAAAATCTTCATCATTATTATTTAGTCTTTTTGTTTGAAATCTTTCATAAAAATGCTTGTTGTAGTTGATGAAAATAAGCTTGTCTAGTCGATCTTGTTTCATGCGGTTCCTCTTTTCTGTGTGGATCTATTGACATAAAAGGGGAAAAAAAAATAAACGATTCAAAATTTCAAATATGATACGTGTTTAAATTTAAAAAATAAGTGACAATTGACAAGTATTGATGTTTCTTAGTTCTTACAAATTCAAATATGCTTTAATTCCATTGATAAATAGAGACAGCACAACAAAGACCTAGGATATGGATGGCAATCTTCTTAAGTAAAGGAGTGAGTATTCCATAAGAGTCCCAACAACTCACTACATGAACAAAGAAACTTGTTGTCCAATCTCAAATACTCAAACTCAAATATGACCAAGTGAAATATCTTAAAAATTAAATTATGCAACAAAGTAAGAAATAAGAAAGTAAAAAATACTTTGTCATTTTACCACCAAATCTTTGTCTTCTTTACTTGTAAGAATCAACACCCAACATGATTTCATTTCGTTCCTCCTGACCCTTGACCATTCATTCCACTTCATAGAAATCAACAAGTGGGGAATTATTTTCCTCTTTTTCTTTGTAGTAGACCAAGGGATTTAGAAATGTTCGACACTAAGTATAGGATGATCATCAAAGTACAAAACCCAATGCTTCTCAATAATATCCAAAATAAGATTGTATTCCTCTTCGTTATTGTCAAAATTATCTTTAATTGTTATTTTATCGTAACTGACTGTATGTGCAATGTAATCCATGATTAGTTTCTCATTATAATCAACTAATTTCAACAAAACTACAAGGGGTTGAGAAGCTCATAGGCAATCTTCCAAGATATTTTAGAAATTTGTAGAAAATACTGCATTCATGACTTGTGTGTCTTGAGTATTTTTCACCCAAATAGACTTATTCTACATATTAGTTTAAGGATACTCTTTATGTCATACATATTCTGAAGTGTGGGATATGAAGTAGTAAATCTTGTAACATCACATCTAACAAGTTCTTTTCCAATAGACTTTGCAGTGAATATATAATAGAAATGAGTGTGAAGATAGATAATGAATGTGATCTTCCTTCTTATAGCTATCACTTTCTTGATTTTTTGTAATTTCTCAATGTCCTCAAGTATAAGATCATTGCAATGTATTGCACAAGGAGTCTAAAATATATTATTATTCTTTTCCATAAGCTTTTTCCTTGTAAGAACATAATTTATTGTATTATTTGTGCACACTTGCATCACATTGTCTTCACCTACATGAAATATTACATTCTCAAGAAGTCCCAACATATAAGTTGTAGTCTTTTCGTGTTCTGAAGCATCAATAGAATACAAGCAAAAAATACACTCTGGACAATTCACCAAGAAGTTAATCTAACTCCTTTGTCATCAGTCTGTCTATTCATTAGACATGAGAGTAACATCATATTTTTTCCAATACACTTCAAACTCTTTTCTTATTTCTACCACATCATTGCACTTTTTCTCCAACAGTAGCTTCCTTATTTGATGGAAGGAAGGTGGCTTATAGTCTCTTCTATCGCATCCAATGGTCTTACAAAGTACTTAAACCACCAATTTATTGACTGTGTTGAAAGGCAATCAATACTCTTATAGGACATCAACAAAGAATTCATCAACCCATTTTTCTTCTTCTTGAAATGGTCCTCGATTATTGTTTGCCTTTTCGTTGCCTTCTTTCGACAACAAAGGTGTGAAGATTTTTCCTTCACAATACATCAAGGAGGACCTACTTTCTTCCAGTTAAGGCAGTTGGCTTCGCAGTTCTGCTACTTGAAGACACAATTACCTTCTTTTTTGAATGTGTAGCGATAGACTCAATAGACATAACATTGCTTTCATCAATTCAATCCGATGGAACACCAAATGTAATGTTGAGCTTTTTTTTTTTTTTCCTGTGTTGAACCACTTCAACATCTCATGTGCAATGTTTGTTGTTATATTAGGACATTTATTAACATCTCAGAAGCTTCCAATTAAATGCTCCTGTCTTTTAATACCAAATTTGAAAATTTTCTTACAAAGTAAGCATTGTACTGTATTCTTGTTGCTAAGAGTTAGCCACCATGCATATTTCTATCCTAGATTATCTGACTTAGCTCTTCTAAACTTTTCATATGTTTAAATGGGATCAATACTAGGATGTATAGTGAATGATGATTCTTGTATTTCATTTCCTGGTAGTGTTGAAGGAGAATTCTCTTTTTGTGACATCTTCTTATGAATCATTTATCATAATAGCTGAAAAACAAAGAAAACAAGTAAACAACAAGTCGTTAAGTGTCAAGTGTTAACAATAATATTATTATCAAATATCTTGTTAAGATATTGAGAATTTGGCGTATCATTCTGAATTATTAAAAAAACAAAAAACAAAATTCCATGTCTAAAATCACATCAAAATCAATGAACATGAGCAAAAATCAAACAATACATCCATAAATTGAAGGAAAAAATGGAGAAACCACATAAAGATCAACATAAAAGACCACAACTGACATTTGAATTTTGAAAAAATTAAACAAGCAGCAAAAATTCACAAGATTAATCATATAACAGTGAACAAAAAATAGTAAAATCAACACATATGTCAATAATATGAACCAAAATCATGAAAACATCAAGACAAATGATAAAAACATGAGAAATTTTAATAAATACCTTGGAAAGTGAAGATGGAAGGAAGAAAAAGTAAAGAAGGGCTGTGGGAATGGCTGGAAGTCGTTGGAATCAATGCTAGAATGGTCAGACATCGTTGGAATCAACGTCAGAAGGGTCGAAAGCCCTTGAAATCATCGTCGGAGTCGTCGCCGCTGTCTCCACCGGAAACCGTCGTCGGAATTGTCATCGAACACTACTATAGTGGTTGACTAGTGACAGCCGCTGGTTTAGCACAGTGGAGGAGGAGGAATAGATGGGTTCATTTAGTATAGTTAGGGTTTTTTTTTAATATATGGGTTAAAATAGGAATCCCATACGCTTAAGCGCCCAGGTGCTTGCTTGGACATCGGAGGACCTGTTTTGGTCCAGCCGTCCACATGCCTGGACTCTTGGGACCATCGGGGTGCCTCGATGGTGCCTAGGTGCTTGCCGTAATATCTTTGATAATAATATACTCTATTTACCTCTAATATGGTATCAAGAGCTTGGTTACCTTAATCCCACTTCTCTACCTTTCCCTGCCACCTCCCTCCCTATCTCCATTGTTGGCCAGCGCCTAGACCCACTGTTGTCATTGGTCCAGCACCCAGTCCTTCACTGCTGTCGCAGCCCAGAACAAGTCTGCCGCAGCTGCTAGTTTCTGCTGCTCTCCCGCTGCCTGGTGTCCCCAACTGGCAGCTCCAGCTGCCTTTGCCGCCAGTTGTAGGGGATGTTTGGGCTTTGGTATCCCTCTACTTCATATGTATATGCTATGAGGGCATATTTGTGGTGTGTTTGTGCCAGAAAAGCCCTGTTTGTGCTGTATTTCTTTGCTGATCTGATGTGATTAGGATCTGGTTCGTATTATTTTTTTACTATTTGTGTACTCCAACTGTTGTTCTATGGCTTCCTCTTTGGCTTCCAATCCTCATGATACGTGATTGCAAAATCTTGGTGGAACCACTGTAAAACTCGATGGTACCAATTATCGTCTATGGGCAAAGGTGTTCACTGATGATCCTCCATTGCTCAAGGATCCTCATTTTGATAACCGATTCGCTACAGATTGTAGAGTAATATCATGGTTCGTCAACATTTGGAGTCCAATATTGCTTTAGATGTGACGTTGTTGACGCTTGTCAAGAAGATTTGGGACACTCTATAGGAGACTTATGGATATGAGAAAAATAACTCTTGGATTTTTTAGATTTATGAATGGTTCTTCTCTTTTCAGCAAGATGATCATTTAGTTTAGAAATTCTATACATCTGTGTTCTCCTCGATGAATTGAAAGGTCATCAGTTGTTGGTTCTTGATACGAAGGCACTCAAGCAACATCGAGATGGCTTGGCGGTTGCCAAGTTTATTTCTGGGCTGAGATTTCCTCATAGATTTGAGGATATGTACTTGGGGCAGACGTAGTACATCATTATCAACTACTTTTGCTCGAGTCCTATAGGTCTCCACTAGCACTTTTGTTTCTTGTTAAGATCAATTTGCTATGCTTAACTCTACTTGAGGACGTGGACGTGGCCCTACTGCTTGAGGCAGTTGTGTCAGTCACACCTGTAATCATTGTGACTGTATAAATCACACTTCTAACAAATGTTACGACAAATTTAGTCGACCAGAGTAGATTCAAAACATTACGATAAATACTTGTGTTGGTCAGGTTCGGATATTGTTGCCATTTCTCAGATGGATTATGAGAGATTCCTTTAGGTTTTGGTTGGCATTCCCTTTGCTACTGTGGCTTATGCCACTCCCTTAGGTATAGGTGCATTTATGGTTTCTAAGGACAATTCCTGTGTAATAGATTCAGGTGCATCTTCTTATATGTCTATAATCGTGATTATTTTACTTCCTTCTTTAATCATTCACTTGGCCGGTTTGTATCTGTTGCCAATGGTAGCCATTGCTCGATTGGTGGTAAAGGGGAGGTTACCGTATATTCTCAAATTACTTTTCATAAAGCAGAAGATTTCCCTGTTAATCTTCTTTTTGTTAGTATGGTTACCAAAGTCCTAAATTGTTATGTGACCTTCTTTTCCTCTCATGTTGTCTTTCAAGATCTACTGACGAGGAAGAGGATTAGTTTGAAGTATGAACGTAGTGGTCTCTACTTACTTATACGTAATGGGATTCCTAAAGGATTGCTATCTTCTATGTCAAATAAGGAGTCCACTCTTCTCATTACCGTCTCGATCACTCATCTTACCACAAGCTTTAACAAGCCTTACTATGGGTATTTATTGAGTCTTTTACCTGTGAGTCCTATCAGTTGGGTGAGCATCATCGTACTACACTACTACCTATAAGCTTGTTTGAGTTATAATTTGTTTGAGTTAATTCACTATTGTGATATTTGGGCCTTTACATTCTTATTCTATGTTTGTTTTTTGATACTATATTATTTTAGCTAATGGTTATTCAAGAATTTCATGGGTATATGTGTTGAAAGATCATATACATGTTCATGATATTGTTAAAAAATTCTTTGTTAAAATAAAAAAAATCAAACTTCTACATCTCTAACATTTTTTAGCATTGACAATGCTTTGGAATTTTTTCAACATGATCTTGAAAATTTTTATGCTTCATTAAGGATTATTCACCAAACAATTTGTCCTTACATCTCTCAACAAAATGGTGTTGCAGAACGTAAACATCAACATATACTTGATGTTACTCGTACCATTATGTTTCGTATGAATGTTCCGAAATACCTATGGTCTTACGTTATCCTTAATGCTTCATATCTCATCAACAGAATGCCATCAGTGGCACTTGCTATGGAGATACCTCTTCGTCGATTGTGTCCTGGTGGTTCTTTGTTTCACTTGCTTCTTAGGGGTGTTTGGTTGTGTTGTCTTTTTCAGGATTTATTTTGATAAACTTGCACCCAAGTCCATCAAGTGTGTCTTTGTGGGATACTTCCGGACTTAAAAGGAATATCGTCGTTACAATCCTACTACTATACCATATATTGTATTAGCTAATATCACCTTTTCTGAGTTTCACCTGTTTTTTGGGTCTTCCCTTACGGACCTTGTAGGTATTCCTTTACCTCCTTATGTAGAGGATTCTCCCATTAGTGTTGTGCAGATTCTGTGGTTGCTTCTTGTCCTTTACAGGTAAATCATCGTAAACCTTGGGGTCAATCACCACCTTAACCTACTATTGACTTAAATTTAGTGCTTGCAGATCCTACTTCATTAGAGCTTTGTATTCCTTTTGCACAAGCATTCTGTTATTGTTCATTTCATTTTTCACTTTATTTCTTATGATCGTTTTCATCCTTTATTTCATCAGTTTGCTTTATTTGTGTCTTTAGACTATCTTCCCTCATTAGAAGGTGGCTATAGATAAAGAGATGCAGGCTTTTCGTCTCATGGCACTTGGGACCTTGTTTCTTATATTGCAAGAGCTAGTAGTGTTGGCTGTAGATGGGTGTACACAATTAAATACAAACTAGATGGTTTCGTAAATAGATATAAAGTTTGTCTTGCAACTTGAGGTTTCATTCAAACTCATGAAGTTAATTATACAGAGACATTTTCTTCTGTGGCACGATTGAATTCCATTTGAGTTTTGCATTCCCTCTCCATCAATCTATCATGGGATATGCATCAATTAGATGTCAAGAATGTCTTTCTATATGGTGATTTATCTAAATAGGTTTTTATGGAACAAAATCTTAGGTATGTTGTTCAAGGAGAAAACAGTGTATGTCATCTTAGAAAGGTAATTTATGGCCTTAAGTAGAATCTAAGGGCTTGATTTGAAAAGTTTATGTAGGCTGATCACGTTGGTTTTCAACGTTGTGCAGTTGGTCACTTTGTATTCATTAGGAAGTGCATTAGTGGTAGCATAGTTCTTACAGTGTATGCGGATGATACTCTTTATACTGATAGTGATACTGTGTGTTATGGAGACAAAGGAGTACCTGTGTAAACACTTTGTTACAAAAGATATGGACTGATCGATATATTTCCTTAGGATAGAGTTTGCTTATAGCAATAACAAGTTAGCTTTATAGAAAATATGCTCTTAACTTTCTTCAAGAGACTAGACTGTTGGGGTGTAGACCAAAGTCTACACCAATTGATCTTTACCTAGATTTTTGGGACAACAGGTGTGAGTTGCTTAGGAATGTTAGCAAATATAGAAGATTGGTCGAGGAATTGTAACATGTGTAATTCATTTACCTTGTTAAATTTGATGAATTTAACTGTAGACAGGTGTTACCGGGGTCTACACCAATTGATCTTTACCTAGATTTTTGCGACAACAGGTGTGAGTTGCTTAGGAATGTTAGCAAATATAGAAGATTGATCGAGGAATTGTAACATGTGTAATTCATTTACCTTGTTAAATTTGATGAATTTAACTGTAGACAGGTGTTACCGACGTGTGGCTTATTCAATTTAAGTTTGTGGTTGTGATTTGAGTTTGTTGTTACCACTTGGCTTTACCACTTGATGTTGTATCTTGATGCACCACGTTTGAGATATTTAGTAAATTATTATGGGCATTTTTGAGATGATTTGTGATTTTATTTTTGGCCTTATGGTGTTGTTGGTGTGCTTGGTGGTCTTATTCCTCTCTTGCTCGAGCCACTTGAATAGTGGGCGGTTGTTTAAGCATGGTTTTGTGCTTGGGTTCCTCATTCGTAGATGGTGGAAGGATAGTTGGCTGCGTGCTCTAGGAGTTGGTATGGAATTGTTGTTGGGCTGCCTGATGCGTGTATGCGCCTTGACTCACCGATGCATGCATGCCATCCTTCCCTGACTTAGGCTATATAAGGATAGAGGCTTCCTACACACTCCACCATTTTTCCTTCCAATTCTCAGTATAAGTTGGTGACGAGAGAGAAAGAGCTTCTAGAGTCTTCTCGCTTCTTCTCTTTCTCCTCCTTCCCTTGAGCTATTTTCTCCTCTCCCTTTTAGTATCAATGAGAGAGAGAGAGAGTTTTTGTGTGTGTGTGTGCGTGGGATGAGAGTGTTAGACGCTCGAGTCTCTGGTTGAGGATCTCCCCTATCTAATAAGAAACTTCGGTTAACACTAAGGGAGTTTCATCACTAATGAGCCTCCTCCCTCGTGATTGAACACTCATGAAGGTAAATTAAGCTTCATAGTGTTTGGGTTCGTCCTCCTTCCCACTTAGTGTTGATTTCTCCTTGTTATGGGTTGTTGTGGAGATGAGTGCAATGTGCTTTGAGTTGAGGTGGACTGTGGCCGTCTTTCAGTGGGTTGAGCAAGCTCGTGGAAAGGCTATGTAGAGCTCCAGAGTGGTGGTGATCGTCACTGGTTTGAGTGGGTGGTCGACGTAGGTAGACAGCCTCTGTGAGCGTTTAAGAGATGCGCACCCTACCATTTTTCCTTCAAATTTTCTTAGAAATGATGTAGGAATGTTGCTTAACTTGATTTGAATGTTTGGTAGGAGTTCATGTTTTTAGGGAATCTATGTAGAATTTTATAGTGAATTTTGAATGTATATGTACTATTCACCTGTTTGTGGCTGTATGAGCTTGTTTCCTTTGGATTTTGATATCTTGAGTTATGGGTATTGGATTATAATGATTTTTATCCCAAATGGTAGAGTACTTAGATGCCTTCGTTTTTATACATTTTGTGGAATTTATGGTTGTGTGTGGTGGCAACGTTGGTGGTTTCCAAATTGGACGATTGTTGGGTTTCCTATGCTTTGTTTTTTGTCTTAGGTCTGGGTTTTAGGGTGAATCAGGGGTATCTACCGTGTTTTGTCACTGCAGGACACTTGTGGTTTTCTACCGCATTTTGGGTTAGTTTAGACCTTGTTTTGTTGGTTTGGGTTTGGTTTTTAGGGGTTTAAATATTGATTAACAATGTGCTAGTTTTGGAGATAATTTTGTGATATAAAAATGTTTTGAAAATGATTTTTGAGGAAAATGTAGAAGTAGTTTTGAAATGAGTTTTTCGTGGTTTTGTAGGGATCAAGAAATCGAAAGGTCGTGTTGTAGGGGTCAGGGAATGTGATGACATTTGTAGGTAGTTGGTACGTCACTTAGGTTGAGGTTCTGAGATTAAGAGATTGTAGGTAAGTATTTGTCGGATCTTAAAGGTACGATACTTATGGATTATCGTCTACGAGATTGAGGCTAAGGTTCGTAGGTGGAGGTGTCGTCCATACTTAGTAGTATTGTAGTAGTGGACTCAGGAGATATGAGACTTGGTTATTATAGGTGTCAAGACTTGAAGGTACTGGTTGTACCTAAAAGTGAGGAATTCTTAGTGGTTTGGAGCATTAAGTTAGAACGTCAAGAGAGCGTATCCTATGGTGTTGTCCTGAGAGAGGACCGCTTGTCTGAAAAGGGTGAGCAGCTTTCCTGTGTAGTTAGTCTTGTGAAGGTTCTGTTGAGGAGGTAGGTTGTCAGGACGAGCTTGCTCCTCATAGGGTGGTAGGTTCGTGACAGCGTAGTGCATTTTGGTGGCTACTTGTGATTAGAGTCGGTTACTTGACTCTGAGCAATGCAACTTAGTATGGTTTTTTGCCTATATGGCTCGAGGGTTTGTGGTTTTGGCCAGAGTGTCCTTGAGTTTTCCGTTTGTATGGTGTTGTGGCTTTTTGTCTAGTTTTGGGCAATGGATTGTGTTCTGATGACCATTATTTTGGGAAAGTGGTGTTTTAAATAGAAAATAAAATGATTTGAGAATGTCTTGATCTAGTTTGATCCTTAGCTAGTTTTGCTGTGATTTTTGCATGGTTTTCTGCAAAGTGTATGTTGAGTGACTTTTCGGTTACTCATGTGTGTTTTCTATTGTTTTTAGTTGCAGGTATAGATGAGTAGTAGTTTTCATTACTAATGCATATAAGAGTCAACCAGTTGTTCACTGTAGATTTCTAGTAGTTAGATACTATAATTTACCGTTAGATGTTTTTTTAAATTAAGTATTTTATTACGTTTAATTTATTTAGGCTAATGAATCTTGGGTGTAGCGACATGGTTTGTTATAGATTTAGTATTAGATTCACTAGGTGCACTAGTTCAGGGTGTTCAATTTAGTGACTCCATAGGTTTGTATGTCATGATTACATTTGTACTTGTTGGTTTACTATGATTTCTGTTTACTCCTTGATTTTTGTGCAGGTGTTCCTTTCCTTCTGCAGAATGTCTTGCCATGGCTGTGGAAAGGGCATGGCTGTTGCTGAGGGATCCGGCTCCCAAGAGGAGGGTAGATGACAGAGCATACACGTCGAATTATGGAACTTGGTATATAGAATTTCTCACGTTTTTAGCAAAAGAGATTCTAATGGACCGACAGCGATCCATGGCTGTATCAGTTGAGTAAATTACGTGCGCCAATGTTCAAAGGTAAAGGTGGGCCCGAGGAGAGCGAGATATGATTGTAGATACTTGTGAAGATGCTGGAGAGCATGACATGCTCAGAAAAGCATTAGATACGGTTGACTACTTATTTGCTAGAAGAAGATGTAGATGGTCTAGTGACGGGTTGAAATTTTTTAAACTCTGTAATGGTCAGTATCTAGATTTGATCGAGAATTCCTAAGTTTGTAGTAAGACAATACTACCCTGTGCGAGTATGAAGTTGCTTTAGCCCATCTATAATAGTTTACTCATGCTTTTGACTTCGGGGAGCAGTAGGTGTAGAGGTTTTTGGAAGACCTCCAGGGTTGATATTAAAGGTGATGGCTTGTCGATGTTAGACTATAGGGAAAATGGTCCAAGTGGTTTCTTGTTTTGACGATGAATACGAAAAATTTATGAAAGATCATCCTAAAGGGAAGTCTAAGCCATCTTTTGCTTTCCAATTTTCCTTCTCTAGTATGTTGAGTTCCAGTGGTGCTAGTAGTTCTGGGAAGAGAAGGAGAAGTCTGTTGGTATTTCTAGTGCTCGATATAGTTTTACAGGTAGGAGTGACATTGGTCTTAGATAAATTCCAGTGGGTTAAGAGGAAGGTCTTGCTTTCAGAGTGTGGTTAGGTGGGTCATTTTGTTGTAAATTGCTTTCGTTCGTGGCAAGTGCTGACCTAATTGGTGTGTTACAATTGTGGGAGGCTAGGACACATATAAAAGTTTTGTCTTGACCCTCGTTGAAGAGCAGGAAATATGCCTTAGCAGCTGACCAAAGGGTATGTCTGTATTATCACTGCTCCTGATTGTGGACCTTTTGGAGATGTTATGAAAGGTAAGAATTAGTAGTGACTGTGTTGTATAATCGGCCATGTATTTGTTGTAACTTCCTCTGTATTTTTGACTATTATTTAATTTGAGGATACTACTTTGATGGTTTGTGTTTAGCTATTAGGTTCTTTTCTTGTAGTAGGTTAGATGACCAAGGTTTTGTTTGACTTAGGAAATTCCTTCTCCTATATCTTTGAGTCCTTTATGACAGAAATAAAGGATAAACTAACTAGACTTGTCTTTCATCTATTTGGCGACACTACTGGAGGAGCATAGTTTGGTTTAGAGATATCTACGATTTGTCAGTATGGCGCTGAATCACAGGGAATTTAATGTCAATTTCATTATCATGGACATGTAGGAATATAATGTGATATTAGGTTTGGATTGGTTGGCACAACATTCTACTCTGATTGACTATGCTTATAGGAGAATGTACTTTAAGTCTACTGATAAAGATTTCTTCTTTGTGCAAGGTGTGTGTCAAGGTGAGTCTAAATTCATTATTTTTGCAATGAAGACTTACAAGTCATTGACTAAAGGTTGTGTGGGGTATCTTACTAGTATAATTATCTCCACATCTTTTGAATTAGGTATCCACAATATTTTAGTGGTATGTGAATATTCCAACATGTTTCCTGATGATTTACGATTTATTTGGTACACCACCTCACAAGGAAGTAGAGTTTTCTATTGATCTGGTTTAGAGATCGGTGTTGTTTCGAAACCTTCTTATCGCATGATACCAGCAGAATTAAGACAGTTCAAGACTTAGTTGTAGAAGTTAATGGACAATGGTTTAATTAAGTCAAGTGTATTTCCATGGAGAACGTCTATCTTATTCGTCCATAAGAAGGATGGTTGTGTATGAATTATCAGATGTTGAACTAGTTAATAGTGAAAAACAAGTACCTTTTGTCCTACATTGATAATCTATTTGATCAATTGTAGTTTGCTTTAGTATTTTGGAAGATTGATCTGAGGTCGAAGTACCATCAGTATCTAAGACTCAAATATTCAAAAGATTGTCTTCCAAACGTGGTAAGAATATTATGAGTTCACGGTTATGTCTTTTAACTTGATCAATGCACCTACTGCATCTATGGATCTGATGAATAGGATATTTTGATTATTTTTAAACTAGTTTGTAGTGATCTTTGTAAATGATGTACTGAACTTTTCTCCATATGTGGAGACTCATGTCTTACACTTGAGGTAGCATCAATTGTATGTTAAGTTATCAAAGTATGAATTCTGGTTGAGTGAAATCATGTTCCTCGATCACCTTATTTCTGAAGAAGACATTAGAGTGGATCCTGTTAAGGTTGAGACAGTGAGTAGTTGGGAGAGGCCCAAGATAGTGATAGAGATAAGAAGTTTCTTGAATTTGGTGGACTATAACAGGAGGTTCATTAAGGACTTTTCTTCTATAACAGTGTTATTGACAGAATTAAATAGGAAAGGAGTACAGTTTGTGTGGGACCAAGATTGTGAAGTGAGCTTAAAGGAGTTGAAGGCTCATCTGATTTCAACTTTTGTGTTGACTCTATCTTCTGATAGTTTCACTGTGTACAGTGATACTAGTGGAGTTAGATTGGGTTGTGTTCTGATGTAGTACGACAATATCGTGGTTTATGTTTCTCGCTAGCTGAAGAACCATGAGAGGAACTACCACTGTAAAACTCGATGGTACCAATTATATTGAAGCTTTGGCGATGCTACCTTTATGGAAAATAGTTTGAGATATATTTTTACTTAAAAGTACTTCAATATAAGGCAATATAGGTGGGTGAAGTACTTGAAGTATTATGATTTTAGTTTGTCTTACCACCTTAGGATGGCTAACATGGTTGCTGATGCTCTGAATCAGCGTATGCATATGATGGTAGGCTTGATCGTTAGGAAATAGACTATGCTTGAGGATCTGGTGGGATGCAGATCTAAGAGACAAGCTTGAGGAATGATTAGTATTTGGGTGGTCAACTTGTTTGTTTGCCCTAAATGAGTTGAGTTTATCATTGCTTGTCAACAGCTAGATTCTTTTGTTCAAGCTACTTTGGAGAAGTTGGAGGTTGAAGGAAAGTCTTATTTCTCTGTATGCACATATGAAGGGTTGAGGTACGGTTTATGTTTGTATGTGTCCTAGTACGAGGAGGTCAGGTAAAGGTTGCTAGATCAAACTCATCAGTCTAAGTACACTATTCATTTAGGAAGTACGATGATGTATCATGACCTCGAAAGGAATTTTTGGTAGCTAGCATGAAGAGAGTTATTGTTGTCTATGTAGTAATGTATATGACTTGCCAATTGGTTAAGGTAGAGCATCCAAAGCTTAAAAGAATTTTGTGGTCTTGGAAATTCCTGTGTGGAAGTGGGAACACGTTTCCATGGATTTTTGTGAATAGTTAGTTGCATATCAGGAAGAAGAATGACACTGTGTGGGTGATTGTAGATTGGTCGATCAAGTCTGCACATTTTATGGTAATATGGGTAAATCTTCCTATACATCGATAGGTAGAATTGTATGTATCAAAGATTGTTTGATTGCATGGTGTTCTTGTGTCCATTGTATCTGACAATGACACAAAATTTACTTCGAAGGTCTAGAAGACTCTACAGGAGACTTTCGACATAGTGCTCAACTTCAGCAAGACATTTCATCCTCAGTTAGATGACCAGTAGACAAAATCATTCAAATGTTAGAGGATATGTTCAAAGCAAGTGTTTGGGATTTACTGGGGAGTTGGGAGGATCACCTTTCTTTTGATAGAGTTTAACTACAACAATAGTTACTACTCTAGTATTGGAATGGCATCATACGAAGTCTTGTTTTGTAGATCTTGTAGATCACCAGTTTGTTAAAGCAAGGTAGGTGAATGACAACTTCTTGGTTCTGAGATTGTGTGGTTGTATGCAAATAAGGTGGACTTGATCTATAAGAGACTTGTAGTTATACAGAGTCGATAAAAGAGTTATGCCGATCAGAGGCAGAGATTATTGGAATTCATGATGGGAGACTTTGTGTCAACTGACTAAGGCGTGACGAAATTTGAGAAGCAAGGGAAGTTAAGTCCTTAATATATTGATCCATGTTAGATGACGTAGAGAGTTGGTAAAATGGCTTATAGACTTGATCTGCCACTAGAGTTGTTAGTTGTTCATGATGTATTCCATGTCTTCATATTAAAAAAGTATCTGAATAATGCATCGTAGGTGATCTTAGTTCAACTAGAAGTATTCTAGGAAGATTTGTCATTTGTGGAGGATGTTGTTCAGATTATTGATTGGAAAATGTAAGTGTTACGGAACACGGTGATTCTATTTATTCTTGTGCAATGAAAGTATCATAAAGTTAAGGAGCCACTTGGGAGCATGAAGATGTTATCTTAACCAGTATCTGTATCTTTTTGTCTACTATTGATTTTGGAGGCAAAATTTTCTTTTAAAGTAGTTAGGTTGTAACACTCGTAATTCATTTACCTTGTTGAATTTAATGAATTTTAATTGTAGACAAGTAATATTGTCGTATAGCTCATTCAGTTTAAGTCTGTGGTTATAATTTGAATTTGTTGTTGCCACTTGATGTTGTATCTTGATGCCTTGAGTTTAAGATAATCAGTAAATTATTATGGGCATTTTTGAGATGATTTGTTGTTTTATTTTTAGCCTTATGGTGTGGTGTTGGTGTGTTTAATGGTCTGGTTCCTCTATTGCTCAAGCCACTTGAATAGTGGACGGTTGCCTAGGCATGGTTTTGTGCTTGAGTTTGTCTTTCGTATATGGTGGAGGGGTAGTTGGCTACATGCTTTGGGAGTTGGTATGGAATGGCTCAGCTAATGTGTACATACGTCTTGACTCATCGATGCATGCATGCCATCCTCTCCCGACTTGAGGCTATATAAGGACAGAGGCTTCCGCCGTGCTCCACCATTTCTCGCACAAATTTCAAAATAAGTCGGTAGCGAGAGAGAGAGCTTCAAGAGTCTTCTCTCTTCTCCTTCTCCTTCCCCTGAGGTTTTTCCTCCTCCTCCTTTCAGTATTAGTAAGAGAGAGAGAGGTGAGAGTGTTGGGCGCCCGAATCTCTGGCCCGAGATTGAGGGAACTTCATCGCCGACGAGCCTCCTTCCTTGTGATCGAACACTCGTGAAGGTAAGTTAAGCTTCACAGTGTTTAGGTTTGTCCTCCTCCCCGTTTAGTGTTGATTTCTCCTCACTGTGTGTTGCTGTGGAGATGGGTGCAGTGTCCTCTAAGTTGGGGTGGACTCTGGTCGTCTGCCAGTGGGTTGAGCAAGCTCGTGGAAGGGCTATGTGGAGCTCCGGAGTAGTTGTGATTGTCAGTGGTTTGAGTGGGTGGCCGGTATGGGTGGACAGCTTTTGTGAGCGTCCAAGAAGTGCACATTCTACTGTTCCTCGTTCAATTTTGTTTAAAAATGATGTAGGGATGTTGCTTAGCATGATTTGATTGCCTGGTAGGAGTTTCACGATTTTAGGGAATCTATGTAAAATTTTACAGTGAATTTTTGAATGTATATGTAATATTCACCTGTTTGTGGTTGTATGAGCTTGTTTTCTTTTGGATTTGGATATCTTGAGTTATGAGTATTAGATTGTAGTGATTTTTATCTCAAATTGGTAGAGTACTTAGATGCCTTCGTTTTCATATATTTTCTGGAATTTATGGTTGTGTTTGGTGGCATCGTTGGTGGTTCCTAAACTAGACGATTGTTTGGTTTCCTGTGCTTTGATTTTTGGGGTGAATCACGGGTACATACTGCGTTTTGTCACTGCAGGACACTTCTGAAGTTTTCCACCACTGTTTGGGTTAATTTAAACCTTGTTTTGTTGGTTTTGGTTTGATTTTCGTGGGTTTAAATGTTGATTAATAATGTGTTGGTTTTGAAGATAATTTTATGATGTAAAAATGTTTTGAAAATGGTTTTAGGAAAATATGAAAATAATTTTGAAAAGAGTTTTCTGTGGTTTGCGGTAGACTAAAAAATCGAAGAGTTGTATTGCTAGAACTAGAGAATGTGACGACGTTCTTGGGTGGTCAAGCATGTCACTTAGGTTGAAGTTCTAAAATCAAGAGGTTATAGGCAAGTGTTCGTCGGATATTGAAAGTATGATATTCTTGGATTATCGTCCACAAGATCGAGGTTGAGGTATCGTTCGTACCTGATAGTATTGTAATAATGGACCCAGGGTACATGAGATCTTTGTGTAGCTAAGTCTGTTACTTTGGTTGTTACGGGTGTCAGGACTTGTAGGTGCTAGTTGAGCCTAGAGGTGAGGAGTTTCTAGAGGTTCGGAGCATTGAGTTAAGAGGTCGAGAGGGTGTACCCTATGATGTTGTCTTGAGAGAGGACAACTTGTCCGAGGAGGGTGAGCGGTTTTTCTGTGTGGTTAGTCTTGCGATGGTCTTGTTGAGGAGGTAGGTTGTCAAGACGAGCTTGTTCCTTATAGGGTAGTAGGCTTGTTGCAGTACAATGCACTTGGGTAGTTGTTTGTGGTCAAAGTTGGTTGTATAGCGTCAAGTAATGCAACTTAGTGTGGCGAGGATTCGTCAAAGTTGGTTCTATCTGTGTGGTTCGAGGATTTGTAGTTTTGACCAGAATGGTTTTGAGTTTTTCATTTGTGTGGCGTTGCGGTTTTTTGTCAAGTTTTAATCAATGGAGCCTGTGTTCTGATGACCATGGTTTTGGGAAAGGGGTGTTTTAAATTGAAAATAAAATAATTTGTGAATTTGTCTTGATCCGATTTGATCCTAAGTGGGTTTTGCTACGGTTTTCGCATAGTTTTTTGTAGGATGTGTGTTTAGTGACTTTTCGATTATTCATGTGTGTTTTCTATTGTTTTTAGTTATATGTGTAAATGCGTAGTAGTTTTCACTATTAATGCATATAAGAGGAGTTACTTAACCATTCATCACAGGTTCTTGGTGGTTAGATACTTTAATTAGCATTTAGATATTTCTTTAAATTAAGTATTTTATTGTATTTCATTTATTTAAGTTAATGAATCTTGGGTATAACAACACTTGTTGTTACAGGAACTCATTTATATGACAGTTATACATCTAGATATTTCCGTTGTTGTTGGCCTCCTCAGTCAACTAATTTATGCATGAATCAAGGGTGATTCATTAGAGAGGAGCACTTCGTGTAATGACGTACATCAAAAGTGGAAAGGACTTTTATATCAGAAACATGGAAACCTTCAAATATAGGCATATTTTAACTCTAGTTATGCACGTGTCAAGGGTGATAGAAAATCTATTTAAGTTATTGTACTTATGTTGGAAAAAACTTGGTGACATAGAGAAATAAAAAACAGAATGTAGTGTCAAGATCTAATGTCGAAGCTGAAAATCGGTTAATGACTTATATTACACGTGAAATGATATTGTTGAAGTCCCTATTGATAGAACTTGGGTTCACGTAAAGTCCCATGCACATGTATTGTAACAATTAGGCTGTCATTTTTATTACATATAATCCAGCCTTTCATGAGAGAGTTAAGTACCTTGAAATAGATTATCACTATGTGTGAGATATTGTAATGTGAGGAGTCATATTTACTCATGCTCCATCTTCTAAGCAGCTTGCAAATGCTTTTACTAAGAATTTAACCTTAGGAGTTTTGTCCCTTTATAACAAGTTGGGTATGATACATACATACATACATACATACATACATACATACATATATATATATATAGAGTAATGATTAGGTAGGGTCCTACCTTACTTAAGAAAAGTAGGACCCTTAATTTCAACCATCAATCTTCATCTCAGTAACTATCATTTTATTGATAATAATTTAAAATGATTCAACTAAATAAATAGGCAGTTACTATAACCACTTTTTCCATTAGATCCACTATAAGATTCAAATCTAACAATTGAGAGATTCAAGATCCTACTTATCTTTAGTAGGGATAAGTAGGAACGTACCTTATCAAAAAATTAACCTATATATATATAGAAGTCAGATCAGTTACATCCTCCTTCAAATTAATATTACTAAATTGAATTTAAATCTAACAAACATAATTGAAATCACCTTCTTTAAAATAATACCACTAGTGATTTTTCTTTAAAGGAATTTTTTTTTAATTTTTTGAAATGCATGTAAGTGTGGTTGTTATTGATCTGAGTAAGAAATAGTTTAGTTTTTCAGTTTAGTATTACTAAATTGAATAAAAAATAGTTTTATATTACTAAATTGAGTATTAAGATGTATTGTTCCAAATTATTGTTATGTTTAAATGTTCTAAAATATAGTTTAGTTTTACTATTTTCATATAATAATTTAGTATTACTATTTTTTTATGATTTCATATTATAGTTCATTGCTACTATTCTCATATTATAGTTTAGTGTTACTATTTCGTTTTATAATTCCATATTAATAATTTAGTATTATTGTTTCATTTTAAGATTTCATATTATAGTTTAGTGTTACCATATTCATATTATAATTCAGTGTTACGAAACCCATAGCCATGTCCCTTACACCACCCGTCATTTCCCACCCACCCTCACTGTCGAACCATGTTGCTGTATCATCAACAATCACGATGTCCTAACCCAACAATTGTTGACCTCTCTTACACCCAACACCGTCGATCGACACCCAGCCGTCGTCGACACTCACCCAATACCTATCGGCTACAGTCAACAGTCGTCGGCCCCATTTTTGCCATCACCAAGCCTAATGGCCAAAGCCCTCTCTCCATCGACGATCGCCAACCTGAAACCCCCCGACGATGACTAAAGACCACACCATCGACACCCAATGTGCCTTGTTGCACTAGTGCCTACCCTACGGAACCACCATCACTGCCACACCTCCCTACATGTTAGAGATTCACCAAAATCACCGCCAAAGAGTCCTCCACGTTACGTCAATGCCACCTCGTGGTGCTGATCCACTCACAGAGTGACATGGTTGGAGCAACAGGGGTTGAACGCACTTGAGCAATAGGGGGACAAGAAGAAATTAAATTTTTTTAAAAAAAGCTGGAGTGACACGGTTCTGGAAGTCAGTGACGCTCCGGATCTTCCGATCTCTCTTATCCGCTTGCTGGTAACGGGATCCGTTTGATGATGGAATCTTCGATGGCATATGGTGTGCGAGTGTAGACAAGGAGGAAGGTGAGTTGGCGTGCATGTGGGGGTGATAGGGAAAGGCGAGGCAACATGTCAATGTGCGGGTGGAGGTGATAGAGGAGGGCAAGTCAGAGTTGAGGGGGCATGTCAGCGTAGGGGGATGGGTCAGTGCAGGGAGGGGGTGGCATAGGTAGGTGGGTGTAGGGATGAAGGCTAATTTAGGGTTTGAGAGGAAAAAGGGGGGAAGTGGAGGTGGTTTAAATATTGTTTTAATTTTTGAATTTCAAAAAAAATAAATCAGAAACCAATTTTTCTTGGAAACAGAAATAGTTTTGAGATTTAAAGAAACATGCAATAGATATGTACTCTCTCTCTCTCTCTATATATATATATATTCTAGCTTAGACTTATGGTTATAGACATTTGGATATACAAATATCCATTTATTTATATCCGTTTATATATATATGTACCCATATGTGATTATCATTATATACTCTTTTTACCTTTAATAGGCTTTGTGACTTTTTTTTATCAGTTTTTTGGTAACATGGCTATCAAACATTTTTCTTTTCCAATTGAACTGCAACTTGACGATTCTCTTCTCTGGATGTTTCCTCTTTTGACATTCGTGATCAAATCTGACTACCAACGTCTTTATGACTTCTTCTTCACGGCAGTAGCTTTCATTCTCAGCAAGGTTGAGAAGATGGGCATATCAAGAGACGAAGCATGTCACAATATCCTTTTCGCCACCTACTTCAATTCATTTAGAGGCATGAAGATCTTTTTCCCCATTATCATCAAATGGGTTGGTTGCTTCGGGGCCAAACTCTAGTCTAAGCTTGCCTTCGAGGTTTAAACCGTCATTAGGAGCCATAATGTGCTAGTTTCCTTGTAAGACATGGAAGAGATGCCATTGATGAAGTCCCTTGTGTATGAGGCCTTCTAGATCAAGCTATTGATGTCAATGTCATATAGGAAAGCGAAGCAAGACATTATTATTGAGAGCCATGACAACTTGTTCAAGGTGAGGAAAAGGGAGATGTTGTTATGGTACCAACCTTTTGCGACCAAGTATAAGAGGATTTTCAACAAGGAGTTTAGAGAGGTTCATGAGGAGGGAAAGCATAGAACGACATCAGAGGAGGTCCTCTCCTTATGTGATGGAGGCGGCAAAGAGCAGAGACATCGACGATTCAACTCAAAACCAATTAGTAATGAGTGGAGGAGTCCATCTATATATAATTACAAGTTTTAGTCTTTATTTTTTTCTAATGTGGGATTATTCCAACACTTCCTTACATGTGATCTCTTTTAGGTTTTATAAGAATTTCTTTTTGGATGTAGGTGGATATGTGTAGATTTAGATCCATTTAGGTCTTTTTTTGACTCTGATACTATATTGAAATATAAGACTTACAACTCAAATTCAATTGACAATGAGTGGAAAGGTCCATCTATATATAATCACGAGTCTACTCATTTTTCTAATGTAGAATTTTTCCAATAGAGAGAATAATAGTCAACCTAAGGTTGATTCGTCAACAAAATTATGGATGATTGTTTGACACTTCTATGAAGGAGTGTCTTGGGTATTTTACACATTGTGAGAGTTCACCCAGTGTGACTTCTCCCAATGTCGTTAAGGACAATGAAGTCATTTTAGTCGAGTGTGTTTCGTTTTATTAGAGATTTTGGATTGATTCATGTAGAAACAATTGTGGGTAATGAATGAAGTAAAAAATTTAGATTTATGTCTTGATGTTTGGATTTTATTTGGATACACACTAAGGATGGTGTAGTTTACTGATTGTATGTTCTACTGTAGTTCTCATAAATGCCACACCGTGGAGGGTGGAATGGATGAAGAGCACACATTGGAGTGAATGCAAATGAGTATAATGGTGGGGAGGGACTATGTTATTTTATGATGGAGTCTATGTTGTAGCTGGCTCAAGTTATGACAGCTCCAACAGTGCGAAGAGAAGAAAACTTGAGTGTGGACTTATTGGAACGATTTATGAGGTAAAACCCGTTAAGTTTTGCAGGAGAATTAGATTTAGAGAAGGTAGAAAGCTAGGTAATGGATATTGAAAAGATCTTTAGGGCATAAAGCTAGGTACCATAGAAATCAAGTTTGAAGGAACGAAGTCATCGAGTGGGAAGAATCTCTCGAAGAGTTCAATGAGAAATATTTCCCAGAGCACGTTCCTGAAAAGAAGAGACACGAATTTACTAGACAGAACAATATGACCTTGATTGAGTATATCTTAAAGTTTAACAAACTGGAGAAATATTGCTCTAGGGTCTACAACATCCATTGGAGAAGGCATCTAAGTTCACATCTGGTCTTGTTCCAGCATACAGAACCAAAGTCAGAATCAAGTGTGCCATGGTACTCAATAGTGATCACCACGAGTATTTGCACAAGATGGAGAAAACTCACAAAGGAAGCAGTAGTGGTAGACACAATAAGAAGTTAAAGAACAAGTCTTACAACAAGGGTGATCATGGATCAACCAAGAAGTAGAAGATTGAGCATGATTTGAGAAGAAGAATAAAAAAAAGACCTTGCCTATGCTATGAAAGATTCCATCCGAGCAAGGAGTGCTACTTATGCGCAGGCGTATGTCTAGCATGTGATCAGAAAGGTTGCTTATTCAAAGATTGCCCGAACAGAAGGGTTAGTGATGCACGAGGAAAGAGGCCTGAGAAACACAATAAAGGGTTTAAGGCAAAGTCTTACTACTTGTTAAGATGGGAAAAGATCATATATTATTTAATGATAAAAAAGGATTACAATCCCTTATATATAAGAGTATATATTTAACCCATAAGCAACTTAATAAATAGATAACACAAAGATTTATATAAGAATTCATTTATTTTAACACTCTTCCTCAAACTAGAGTATCTCTAACTTGTTACAACATAGAATTATATAATTTAGAAGAAATAACAACAACAATAGTAGTAGTAGTAGTTGTTGTAGTAGCAACAAACAAGCAGGCATAAGACTGATTTTCACGAAATTAGTAAAAAAATGGGAGGACAATACATATCCAAGGCACAAATGAACCAAATTTGTAGACAACTGACAACAAATCGGCAAAATTAACCTTTTAAACATACCACCACAATTTAGAGGCATAAAAAAAACATGGACGACACTTTATTACGTACAAACGAATCATATTTGTAGACAAATGGCAACAAATTGACATAATAAACCTTCTGAACACACCTTCACAATCCAGAGGCATAAGAGAAACTTGGATAGCATGTGTCTACGCACAAATAAAGGTAGGTTAGTAGTGGCCAATAAGACAAGTAGGTAGTAGAAAATCAAGAAAGTTTTAGACTTTCCTGTAAATTGGAAACTTAAAGGTCTTTTTGGTAAATTTTGTAATTTCAAAAGAACGTAGGATTTTTTTGCAAAATCTCCATTAAACCCTTAACTTCATTCTTCCTCATACTTCTTCTCCTTCTTCATTTTATCCTTTCTTTCTTTTTTCTCTTCCCTACTATTGTCTTTTGGTTTTCTTTAGTAGATGACGATATAAAGGAGGTAGGTGATGGCAAGTAGGGTTTGGACTACACAACCTTTCACAAATCTCTTGCATGAGGGGTATGTGGACCAACACCATCTTCCACGCGATGAACCAACTCAACCCAATATGGAACAACATGAACATGATCGCTAGAAGTAGTTGGAGGAGGAAGATCGACGGTGGCATTGTAGAATTGGGAGAGGTGGTGCCATTAGTGAAGAGGAACATCATGATCTGGAGAGTAGTGGGGAGTCAGATAGGGAACTGGACATTGCCATAGTCCCCGACAGGATTGATGCTTCCGACAGGATATGGCCATTTCTTCCACTCTTTCTTTCTCTCTAGGCTCAACAACGATAGGATATGTTGGATTTAGGCCTCATGGTGGCAAATTAGGCTTTAGATAAGAAAGAGAAGGTTTTCCTGTGGGTCCATTGCCCTTGTCAATCTCGTCTGCGATGGTGGCTACTGCACTCTTTTAAATCCTATGCATTGATATCATGTAAGGATGGAAAGAGAATCATGTATTATTTAATGATAAAAAAGGATTACAATCTCTTATATGTAGAAGAGCATTTATTTAACCCACAAGTTACCTAATAAATTGATAACACAAAGATCTATATAAGGATTGATTTATTCTAACACTACTAAAGTTGAGGAAGTTGAAAAGGATAATGAAGTGGTGACAAGCTAATTATGTTATCAAGGTTCCTTTTGATTGTGATGTTATTTACTCATTTATTGTTGCAAGATTTGCTAAAACATTACATATTGTGCATAAGAAGTTAGCTTATATTTCTTTGATATCTCTGAAGTATGAATTATAAGTTAGCTTCTCGGACACAATATCTATTGTTCTAGCAAATCTTTCGGTAATAAATGAATAGGTAGCACTAGAATAAAGAAAATACTTTGACAATATTCACTACCCTTTTCAATTTCTCAATTTCAATAGTGAAGACTTTGCCTTGAGTCCTTCATGTTGTTCCTCAGGTCTCTTTCGTTGTACATCACCATCCCTTTTGTTCGTATAGTCTTTGATGAAGTGATCTTTCACATTACACATGTGCCTGTAGGCAAGTAGTACTCCTTGCAAAGATGGAATCTTTCATAGTATGGGCAAAGTCCTTTCCCATTCTTCTTCTTAAGTCTGTGCTCAGTCTTATGCTTCTTGTTTAATCCGTGATCACCCTTGTCGTAGGACTTGTTCTTGAACTTCTTGTGGTTACAATTGCTACTTCCTTTGCGAATTTTCTCCATCTTGTGTAAATACTTGTGGTGATCACATAGAATTAAACATCGACACTTGTTGGCAAAATATTGCCAACTTGTGTCGGTTTCTAAACTGGTCGATACGATATATATAAGTAAGTCAAGAAATACAATATATCAGTGGTGTATGTCGATACGTGTTGGTATATCGACTTGTGTCGGTCGACTCAGTGTAATTTTTACATTGAGTCGAGCCAATGTCGATCAACATGAGCTTTAAGTCTACCGACACAGACGACACGTTGACTCCTTGTAGTTTGCTTTCCTCTTGTCACAGACATTGGTCTGTTGCTTGTTGCTGCATCTTGAGTCTTAACTAACTGTTGCTCCTTTCCTCTCTACTCTCTTCTTTTCTCTCATCTTTCTCATCAAGTCATAAATGTATAATCCATTTCCTCATCTCTCGTCAATTTATTAAGCTAGATCTTAGGTTTTAATATGTAATTTCATGTTTTTGTTTAAGTTTGCATGTAGAGACATTGATTGAAACATTGCACATGCTGATCTTATGTAGAGCTAGATCTTAGGCTCTCCCACAAATACATTGCACATACTGAGACATTGATTGAAACATGGTAAAAATATGGACGCCTGTGGAAGTTGATGTAATATGTTGAACTGAATTTCATACAGCTAAAAATGATATGATAAGCAATTATGAACATCTATGAATATTTAGAGGCATTACACAACCATGTATGATATCCAACTACATTATTTAGATGTAGATGTCCTATATTCTGGGTTGTTTCAGTATTTCTAGCTAAATATGTGGTTATAGAGAATCTAAGAACATAATTAAGCAAAGGATTTAATGGGCTTCCATAAATTTAGTTAGAATATTGTTGGTACCATTTCTAAACCTATGATCAACCCCAATTGTGTAGTCTATAGTGTACTTGTGCTCTTTCCGGTAAGTCTCATTTGTTGTTTAAACGAAAATGATGCTAGTAAAATATACTAATTTCTTGGCTGGCATTTGTTTTTTGATACACAAGAAGTAGAGGTAGAAGATAAATTTGAATTTTTACGATTTTTTGGACTTTTGGACTTGAGGTACTACGAGAACTACAGCTGCCATTTTTATCTAATGCTAGAAATCTTTAATTTTATACCTGATTGGGAAATTTAACTTCAATTAGATTAAATATTACTTTTTGTCATTTTTATAGAATCGCTAAATTTGTTTTGTATATAATCATGTTAACTTATGAAGCTATAAACTCTTCATAGGACTTTATGGATATTCTTGCCTTGAGAAGCCTCCTGTAACACAGACTAGATGTCCTTGGCATGGGTTGGAGCATGACGTTGGAACTGATTTGTGGCTCTTTGCTATTTAGTCCTCACACATTAATCATCTTATTGTCATGGTGTAAATGTCTGAATATCCTTGGTTTCAACTGATGCTTCAGTGAGATGGGACAACTTTTGTTGTGATCAAATGAGGAGATCGAGGGCTTGGACCCACAAATTAGTTTTGAACATTGTGCTTGAGAGTTGTTCCCAGGGGTTCTTTGTTTGTCGGTGGAGGATGTCATCAAACAAGTAGGCAGACAATTAGAGAGGCAGTAAAAACAGCATAGGAATTTGTCGCATGAACTAGTATGAGAAAAAGAAATTACAGGGATTACCACATGTGATCTGTAGCAGGCAGACAGATAGTGGGTGGTCTCACTCTCACATGGCATAGGAACAGAGAGGAAGCCTACACCATATGATATCAGAGAGAGTTGGAGCATCTGCCCAATAAGAAAAGATAAAAAATATATCATTGAATAAACCATTGTGTTTCTCTTAAATAAAGAGGATTAGAAAGGGTACATAAATGGTTACATGAATCAATATTCAGTAATGCAAACACATAAAACTGACAGACATGCACCAACAGTATTATATGAGTGCCTGTTTCCCTGTTTTCGTTATTAATTTTTTTTTCGATACACAGTTAAATTTACGACATGGAGCTCTCCTGCGGTTTGCTGTTGGTGATAGAGGTTTGACATTGCTTGATGGAAAACTAGAGGCAGCAGATTTATACTTTATTGGCAAGGTTAATCGTGCAAGGGCTTTTGCTGATAGCTATTCAAAGGTTAGTAGAAATGATGTGTACAATAGACAATAGAAAACTCTGTTGGTGCAAATTACTTAAAAAGTGCCAATGGTCTATTGTTTAGTGTTTGATGCGTTTCCAACCGTCACATTTGTGCAACTACAATTAGATAATTCCTTCAGCACCTTTTTAATTGGCTGCAAAGAAAACCTAAATATATCATTTTCCTTTTTAAGTTGCTTACAGGAGGGAAGACAATAAACTCGGTTAGACTCTGAAGAAATGAATTTTAACTCGGTTAGTTGGTTGGGAAGGCTTAGACTCTGAAGAAATGAATTTTCTTTTAACTCTCTTCAAATGTATTTTTATGATCTGTGTCATATTTGGAAATTTTGATCTGTTGATCTTGATTTTGAATTTTGGTTAGTTATGTCACGAGGATGGGTATCTTGACAACTATTTTTCGGGAATCAGAATGTCTAGTTGTTTTATCTTTTTGAAAGATACAATACCTTGCTCTTGATGCCATTCCCTCTATTTTATTCCCTCATGCGTCAGCACATGGTCATAATTTTTTGGATGATAATTCTAGGGTTCTGTCTTAGTTTGCGTTGTCCTTTTTTTTTGTCCCAAGTCTTTCTTGAAAGTGGCCGGTTGGTTGGTGCTACCAAAGAATACTGAACATGATTTAAATCATTTGCAGATTTTGTTCCAGTATATGGCTCGCCATTCTCCTCTTCAATTTGAAGATCTTGTTGAGTCTGCCATCCCATCTGTCAATTCAGATAATGAAGCAAAAGACATTGAGATGATTGGATGACCATCAGTAATGACTATATTAACTGTTGGCGTTTCTGTTAATCTGTGATCCTTTCAGTTGGTACTGATTGCAAACAGGTGATCATTCCTGCCCCCTTGTAAGATGCGAGGTAGTGTGTTGCCTCGCAGCTACGTGGAGAACACATTTAGGTCTTGGAGATGCAGGAATCCAGCTTAAGCGTGTGTAGATTCAAATGCCAGTGGGCTTGTGGGGGTCAGATTATTTATTGTCCTCGCTTGGCAATCCAAAATTGTAAATATAATTATGTACTAGTATCAGCGAATCAGTAGAATTGCTTTCTTTTGTAAAGATATTATTTATACACGAGCATTTCTTACACTTGTTTGTGTGTTACTTGATAAGCTAAAAAAAATTCTGGTTTCTGCTTTAAAAGCTGGGTTTTATTTGTCAATTTGATTTTCGATCGTATCTAATTATCTCTTTCGTAATATAGCGGACTGCACGTGAAAGCTACATGTATGAAATTAAAGAAAATCATGATGATAAAATTTTGAAAATAAGATTGTAATGTGAGATATAGGTAAAGAAGGGAAATTAATTAGTACATCTAATCTACTCTTATAATAGAAGTTTGAGACTGTTACTTGTTACTATGGTGTAAGTGTCATGACTTCAGCGTCAGTCCATGATCAGTTTGTGATAACTCTAATTATGTGATCATTCTAAACATCATTAAACATCTCAAACACGTCTTAGAGTGTTAGAATCTCCTTTACTTAACTTTTGACCTCCTCATCGAAAGTAATGTGAAGATCACTTGGTGGTGCATGACTCTACAAGTGACTCTTGTGAAGTTACTTTGATGTAATACTTGTCCTTGTAAGTTTCCTATCGGTCATCCCTATTCCAATACGATTCATGGTGTCTGCAGTCACTTGACTTAGTTGTGAAGTCTCTTTGTTGTTGTACAAGAGGTCGGAAGTTTAATTATCGTTTACAACAATATGATTCATTGCATGATGATGTTTAGTTCCATAATAAATAATGAGAAGATTTGAATGCAATTAATTTTAAAATGGTAGATATTAATAGACTCATCCTAGACTAGGTAAGGCTTGGGCAAAGAGATGTGACACCAAGTGACATATTCAAAACCGCATATAAGAGCTAAAATTGGCGTACTAGGGTTAATAATCAACAGATGTTTGGACCCTTGTGGGAGTCAAGCTAGATGTAATTGAGTGAATGACATGAGATCTTTGACTCCTTAAAGCTTAGCTCAATATACCTACCTCTATTTATAACCTAGGGCATCATCACATGAGATGTTTGCACTTTGCACCTCTTTAGGAGTTCAACTGCGCGTACTGGAGTCTTTAAGCTTTTCTTTGGATCTAGAATAAGAAAAGTAGGAATAAGTGGAACGTAATATTGTTATTCTGATAATATTTTTATTCAATTTGGAAGTGATTTTCCTTTTGAAGATGAATAAGTATGTGTAGGAAGATATTCTGGTTTGGATGAAAAATAGAATAAGTATCAGAATAAGTATTGGAATAAGTGAAAAACATATAGATCAATAATAATCAACTTGATTATTAAAATATATATCTAGTTTAAAATATGTATACATCATATTATATATGTCTTAATTTTTTTTAAAAATAAATATACTGTCTATATACATGTATCAGAATAACTTTGCAGAAACACTTTATTTTACTCTTCCTGTAGAATAACTATTCTGGAATAAGTAAATCAAAATAGGAATTTTTATTTCGTTTTTATTCTACTTTTTAACATACTCAACGGAATTATAATTCCTATTCTACCTTTATTTTTGATTTTATTCAGATTCCAAACAGAAGCTAAAGTAAGAGTCACGTACGTTGAAGACCTTCGGGCCGAGCCGGATTGTGGTTGACCTTTTCGGCTCATTTAACACGCCTGCCTATGCACAGTGAAGCGCAGCCTTGCTTGACCCGGAAAAGGGGACCCTACACGGCCATAGATCCAGCTTGACCTTTTTGGGCTCATTTTAACACTCCTATGCACAATGAAGGCACAGTGAAGCGCAGCCTTGCTTGACCTTCTTCGACCCGTGCTTGTCGTCTCTACGTACACCATGTGCGTCGTCCACCACTCGTTTACGATTCTTCTTCTTCTAAAACGTCGCCAGCTCAAACAAAGAAAAAACTCATTACAACCTCGGACATTAGTTGTTGGATGGACGGACCCTTTAGAAAAATAAAGGATGGACAGGACAGACACCTTCTAATGTTTTCAATAAAAAACAGGACAACTTTTGAAGGAAGGGACAAAACAAGAAAAAGAAAAAAGAAGAGATAACGGGTCCAAGTCCAACAACCACCAGTTGTTCGTCCATCCTCGTTCGCTCGGCCATAGACCCACCCAAGCCAACTCGATCGGGGATCCAACCGAGTTCGATGGCCGACGCCGACCCAACTATCCAATTCTCCTCTGGATCCCTCCAATCCAATAGTGATGTTCTCCTTTTCAGAAGCAATGATGTCTCTAATATTATTTCGTTCACTATATTTATGATTGGTTGGTTTGTCCCCTTGAGAAGTATTATTTAATTTGAAACCAGAGGCGAAAAGAAAAAGATTGCCTATCGGCCAATCTTGAAATCCACTCTCCCCAAATATTCCAGGGGAATATTGATATTCCCATCCAATTTAATGTGGTGGGTATGGAGGATGTGGACAGAGGGTTAAGATCACAGTGTTTGGAGAAAGAGAGAAGGGTTGTTAGGTAGTTGTTCAGCTTCTTCTTGCTGACGAAACAAAAGCAAACACATTATGGCTTCCTCCCTCTGTGAGTACTTTCTTGATTTCCTATGAAGACCTTTCTCGTCTCTGTGTTATGCCATTAGTGCTGGTTGTGATTGATGTTTTTTTTTTTTTTTTGTTTCTTCTGCTGCTAATTTTTCCTCTCATGTTGAGTTCTTTGTTTTATGATCCATGTCTGTGGTGATGGATGTATGGCATATGATGTATGTGGGGTTCCTGAGATTTAGTTTGGGTTTGCCTGATGAAACCTTCCGAGCTCTGATTTTCAACTGATATGCTCCAATTTTCCTTCATTTCCGTCTATTGTGTTCTTGTAAATTTCTTAGTACAATCCTACACTTTAAAAACATCAACTTTTAATGAAACGGAAATGGTTGTTTTTGTTCGTTTTCAATTGCGACATGTGAACCGGAACATGGTGCATAGGTAGGTGCTCTTTGATGCAGAGGGGACGAGACGTTGTGACATACTAGAATCACGTACAACTAGTTCTGTCCTGTGGCACGGTAATATGAAACCTTTGGGCTGTCATGGACTTTAAAAGACCTTTTAAGCTCAATATATAGGTTCAGATTACCGGCCTCTAGAAATTCTTGCTTTTAAATGTTGAATGAGACATGTCTTTTATTTGCTTCTTGTTTGTCTTGTTTAAAAATGGTTTGACCATGAACTCTGCAGTCTGCATTGTTCCTTGGGGGATTGTCATCACAACAATTATCTGTTTATTTTATTGTTGGGTATAAACAATATCGTCATTCTTATAGTGTAGTAATTTGACAAAAGTTCATACTTACGTAGTTACAATTGTGAGGTCATCATAGTTGCATATAAATTACTGTGCAAAGTGTTGAATGTAAGACATATTCTGCAAAACCTTGACAGGGCTTATTCCTTTTCTCCTGCTGCAATTCTTTGAGGGATCCAATGGAAGAGCACTGCATGAAAGCAAAACCAGAACACCCTTGCAGACATTTCGGTCTTATAATATTGCACATAGAGGGTCAAATGGAGAATACCCTGAAGAAACTTATGGTGCATATTTGGTAAATATCACACACATTATTATTTCATCTCAATCCATCTGAAAGATTCTTTTACATTTAAAAAATGGGAAAAAGGGGTCTTTGGGAAAAAACAGTCAGTTCTGTGAGTCATCTATGTACGTTGGAGTAGTTTGTATGTTGAATGATCATGATATGTCAAAGAAATACATTAGTATTTATTTGTTCATTTGCCATCGGAATCTTATACAAGATTTGCTTGACCATAAAGAAATGCATGATCAATAAATAGCATTCTGTACAGTTACTTCTCGGTACAATGTACACCATGAATTTATAATCTAGGACTACCTTTTCAATTCATCCTACAATGCTACATCCTAATGTAGCTAACATTTCCATTTCTTTATATTTTCACAGAGAGCTATAGAAGAAGGGGCTGACTTCATAGAAACCGATGTTCTTTCTAGTAAAGATGGCTCACTTATTTGCTTTCATGACGTGACCCTTGATGCCACAACTGATATTATAGATCACAAAGAATTTTCTGATCGAATAAGAACATATGAAGTTCAAGGGGACAACATAACCGGATGGTTTAGTGGTAGGCACAAATTTTATTTGCTCACACCCACAGTAGAAAGTCTCATAATGGAAAGGAAATGTTGGTAATCTTAGACCCACAGACACAAAATTCATAGTTTTTCCAGCTATTTTTTTTTCAATCTCAACAAAAGAATGTATAAATACTTTTACTAGGTTAGCAGCAACGACAGCCAAAACTGTCATCTGCAATATCTTCAAATTAAGTGAACTTGAGGTGCAAAACGATCATGATCAAGATAGCCATAAAACACCATTGTATGATATAATGTAACATAGACGTAAATTGGAGACCCCAATATAAGCATTAAGTGGTTTACCATAATACTTGTTAAATGTTAAATGTCAAAAGTTGAATTTGACTAAAAAGATAAGCAAAAAGATTGAGGGACATTCAAGATTTGTCTTCAAGTAAGTTGGTTAGTTATTGGGTTTTATATGTGTGCAGTTGATTTCACACTTGAAGAACTCAAGACATTAAGGGTGAAACAGAGGTACAAGTTTCGAGATCAGCAGTACAATTGTAAGTTACGCTGTGAACATTCTTTGCTTGATAGGCTTGACTTCCTAGCCAATTAATTTGATTATTCTAGCTCTCACTAATCAAATTAGCCTTTATTGTGATTTCTAGAAAATTCTTGAAATTTATCTATGATTTAGACAAACTTTTAGTTTACTACAATTACTTGTAAATCACAAAAAGGAAATGCTTAATTATTTTCTTGCATTGATGACTCATCAAAACTATTGTAACAATGCCTTCGTGGTCCATATTTGCTTGGAAGCGGTCTCATCTCACAAGGTTTGCGAAACCTCATGATATAAATGAAATTTCTACCACATGGTATATTTTCTATATTGGCCAAGGGAAACCACCTTAGAGTTTGGTATTGAAGTCTTTGATCAAAGGACTGAAAGGAAGCATAACTTAGTAAGAGCTTGGATGACAAAATTTTGAAAATGCATACATTCTCAAATTCTGTAGGAAATTAAAGTGTGTTTGCCTAGTAATAGTTGATTAGGTAGCTGGTCAGTTGCTTATCATCTATCCTGCATGCTTTGCTTACTAGGTCTATTCTATGATTTTGCAAGTTGTTTTTTTGTTAATGCATGCAGAATTTTTTGTTTTGATGGATAATGCAGGGATATTCTCAATAATCACATTTGAAGAGTATATAAATATTGCATTGAGTGCAATTAGAGCAGTTGGAATTTATCCAGAGATCAAAAATCCTATTTTTATCAATCAGCATGTAAGTGAATTTATTTAGCATTACTTATTTATACCATGCAGCAGTTCATTTATCTCATGCATTAGTTAAACTCCCAACCAGAATCTAGTACTTGGGTACTTAACATAAATATCTTTTACTGTAATGGTAGACTCGTGTTTACCAAATTGAGTGGCTTTTAAGTATAGTGGATGTATCAGCAATATCTTGCATCTTGCATAGATTGCTCTAAACTAGCTAAAGTTTTATGTCATGCTATGGCAATATGGCTCTCCTACACAAAGTTGCTATCACATGGTATTGGTGCTTACCCTTGAAGATTTGGGCCATGATGATAGAACATTGTTGAGTTATTTGATCCTTAAGGAACGTCAAGAATCAAAAATCTTAAATGATTATGATTATTTGAACAATATAATCAGCTTTAACATTTCGAATTTAGCAATTATGTTATCTTTTGTCACTCTTGTACTGATATACCTGTTACTTTTAAACTGACTTTTAGCATGTCTTTGCTTAGTTTTTACTTTGCTTATACGTATAGGTTACATGGCCAAATGGGAAAAAGTTTGAGGATATTTTTGTAGAGACACTTCTGAAGTATGGCTACGATGGAAAATACAAGTCAAAAAAGTGGTTAAAGCAGCCAGTATTTATACAATCGTTTGCTCCAAGTTCGCTCATTTATGTTTCAAAGTTGACGAAGTCACCAAAGATCTTGTTGATTGATGATATCACTGCAACTACCCAAGATACCAACCAGGTTAATTTATACACAAGACTATACTTCATTTTTTTATTTTTTGTATATAAACTGTCATTTTCATGCTTTACCAAAACTACAACCTGCTTCTTGAAGTTTCAATAATATGAGTATGCCTATTAATGTTTTAAACACTTTTTGTGAACTTCTTCGGACAAGTGACAGCGAATTCAGAATAGTCTGAGTGTTTTGCAACATTATTTTTCTTAAATGTCAGTATTGGCAAGTGAATTTTGCTGTACCAACACAAGCATGCGACCAGTGGTGGAGGCATGATTTTCTATTAGGATAGGCACCATATAAAAGTCTCATAATGAAGATACAATGACTATGGGTTGTTTTTTCAGTGATGTAGACTTGTCCATCATTGGTTAAAAGATGTGTTAGTGGTTGTGTGATGTGTGCGTATTAAGGACATTATTGTATTTTGCTATTCTAACCCTAATCCTATGTAAGTATGATAGACTCTAGTAATACAACCAATCTCTTTGCCTTTTCCTCTTGTTTCTTTTTACATGGTATCAATAGCTATGGTTAGGGTTTAAAGAGCCACCATAACTCCCTACCTCGCTTATAGTCACCACTGCTGTTGTTATCCTCTTTCCCTTCTATTGTTGCCGACTGTCACCCCTTCCTCTTCCCGTCGACGGTTGCCACTACTGCCTAGGTTGTCGACAGCCTGTTTTAGGTGTTGTTTAATCAGGACGTCCCTTTTTCAACTGTCTCCCACGCCATAATAGCCCACCATTGGATTGAAACCGTAGATTCAGCATTCGCACCTTTGGTTTGCTACTTGTGACTCCTTAGGCATGTGTTAGGGTCTCTTCTCTGCAATCCATGCGTCGGGCCACTTCTTGACTACTCTTCTTGCTTGATGCTTTGACATTGGTGTAACTTGTCCTCTTCTTTGGGTCGATTGACAAATTGTGTGAGTGCACTTGACGGCGGTATCCAGTTTGACTTCGACCAATACTACTACTTATCACCTTAATTTGGGGGTTCTTGATCGTCTTACTAAGCATAATTATGCTTCTTGTAGCATGGCCTTCCAGTTACTTTTTGGAGTTTCAAGACCAAGAAACTCATATTACTACGGATCCTCTTAAAAATATTGATCCCTCTTATGCAATGTGGAAAAGAGAGGATCGTAGTGTTTGTCTTTGTTATGGTCGTGTTTGTTTGGCAACGTTGGCAAAGATGATGTAGAACCAACTTACCTTTACTGACTTGACTGGTTCCATCACTTCAAGAATTTATGAGTTATACGACAAACTCTTTACATTGACCAAAGCATTATGATCACTACATGACTATTATAGCTAGTTTCGTAAGATAATGATGAGATTGTGTTGCTTTGTTCCTTCGACGATGATCCTATTGTTCAACAGTGCTACTTCAAATAGATGTGATCTCTCCATTGATGGTTTTCCTTTACACTTCAGCTTGACTCACCAATAGATGGTTGGTGAGGCCACTCCTCTATTGCTTGATACTGTCTTGTCTTGGTTGCTATTTGTTGAGTGATTGTTGTCTACTACTACATTTGTGGAGTGTTTGGAGCCATCCTAAATTACTGAAAGCTTTGGTCATGCTGTTGCTAGTCATAGTGGTGCTGTGGTCGTAGCTGTGATATGTCAAGTTGTGGTGGTGGTTGTCGCACCCATCCTCCTTATCACTCAAAGTGGTTAGGAGAATTATCTTTCTTGTCGCTATTAGTAGACTCATTTAGCTCCTGATGAAACACTACTATTGTGCCATCTATTATTATAACCCCTACTTCACCTATTGGTGATACCTTTACTTTTACTAGTGAGGAGCTGGAGCCTCTTGTTGCCTTTGCATGTAGTTTGGCATCTGTGACTTCCATTTCTGCTCCTTTCTACGTAGGTAGTGCCTTTATGGCTACTCGGGGTAAATGGCTTATCGACTCTAGTACTACAAGTCATATGACGAGAGCTAATTCACTATTTTCTTCATTAAAGAAGCATAGCCATACTCTTATTCGATTGTTGATGGTGCATTCTCTCTAATTTGTGGGTTTGAGATGGTTTCTACACTCTCTTCCCTCAAGTTGGATAATGTCTATTATGTGCCTAATTTTCTTATCAACATACTTACTATTAATACTATAGATACAGAACTATGGTCTATTTAGTGCTTTTTGCTTTACTCTTACGCTTCACATACGTTGGTATTTGTGGATGGAAGTTTGGGGTGTTGATGAAGTTGTTAGTACTTCCACCTACGTTGATGGCTTTGGTATGATCGTCATTTGTCGATTTGGTTCTGCTGGTTGACAAGATGACTATGGGAGATGTTGTTGGATTTGTTGATGTGAGTCGTCGATTCACTAGATCGATGGTAAGATGTCTTCCAACGATGCCCTCGTACTATGTGATATTTCTTCCCTTCAAAACAAGAAAAATAGAACTAGATTAGTCAAAGTCTAGTAAATAATGTCAGAAAAACGGATGAATAACATGAATAAAAAAAACTAATACTAATCGGAGATAGTTCCCTGCATACATATGCTATGGGCTTATCTAGGAATGCAATGATATGTAAAAAAAAGATTTGAGAACGATACCTCTTTTATCCTCGTACTTGTGGTATGGGGTTGTGGAAGTAGAGTCACAGATAGAGCTTTGGACGTACATTTTAGCTTGAGATTGGTATGATCTCTCTGGATTATGATATTCTTACAAGCATTTGACAGAGTGGAGGGACCATGGATTTCTCAAGGTCTCTCTTTTCCTCTAAAATCCTAACTTTCTCTCAGATCTCTAAATGTCTCTTAGGGTTTTCTCGCAGCTTCCCTGGATTTTCTAAATTACCTTCCCTTAAGCTTTTGATTTAAGGGTTTTTTTATAGAACTTAGGGCACCAGATCTCGTCAAAGGATAAATGGAAGATCAAGGATTAGGATTAGACTCTCTTAAAATAGGGGAAAAAATGATATTTATACTCGTTGCCTATGGGATCGACGATAGGAACCTTCAAGGTGCCTCATGAAGTGGCGATGAGGTTGGAGATTTTGTTTTCGCTTGATGCGGTGAATAAATATTGAAAAGGCAATAATATATTCCACGTCAGCTAGTGGTCGGTGGTATAGTCGTCGAGCAACTAAAAAGGTAAAATTTTAAAAATTAAGATCTTAAAATATCTTATCATATATCTAGCAACAAATCACAATTAAGTCTACCCCTTTCATGATTTTCATAATTGAGATATGATTAGAAGTTTTTTTTTCAATTTAGTCCATTATTTACTAATCAAGTGGATTTAATTTAGATAATATCTTCTAAAATTGATTAAATAAAATCAATTAAATTTTATGGATAGCTATGACTTGGTCCTAATTTATCACTTGGGATATAAGATTTTATCTTTATTTTCAAATATTATTTGAATTAAATATGGTTAAAACATTTAAAAATATAATAACTAACACAAAATCTCACTTTCTTCATAAAAATAAAAATATGTTTTTAATTTGTCGTTATCCATATTTCTAGAATTTTCCTAAATTAATTGATATTTATGAAGGTTTATATGATATGCTATATATTTAAGTACTTGGAAAATTATAGAAATTATATTATTTATGGGAAAAAATGTGATAATATATTATAAAAGTCCCACATGTTATATTAAAGCTCAGGATGATAGAATATATTGAGAGAGATTACTAGGATACTTATCATCTATCACTATGGCGATCAGAATTTCGTGTCGGCTTTACAAGTGGCGACGTTATTTGTCGTTGTTCAGTGAGGCAACAACATGGTTTCTGGCAATTTATTCTCTTGTCTTCTATATTAATTCGAAGAGATGCATTAAAAGTCCAAATTTTTTTTAGAAATTTCATGAAATCATAAAAATATTTATTTTAACATTAAAATTCTCGAATCTGCCACTAATTTGAGTGCAACGAGAGTATTAACTCTGCCGCAGTTAATAAATTTGCATAAAATAATGTTAAAGATACTCAAACTTGCTACTAGTTTGAGATGAATGAGAGTGTTAACTATGTCATAGCTAGTGATTTCATATTAACTAAAAAAATGTTCAAGATACTCAAATCTGGCAGCAGTTTGGATGTGTTAACTCTGTCATAGCTAATGACCTTGAATTAAGTAAAATTTAGTAATTTTTTAAATAAATCATGGAAAATCTGAAATGTTATATGTCCTTAGTCATGTGATTTAGGATGTCTCAAGGTTCCTATCTTTAATTAACTCTCAGAAATACGAAAATAGGATATCTACAGTATCAATTGTGATCGTTACTCTTTGATTTACTTGATGTTGGCTCTTGAGATGTCTTAAGAGATTTGTGGATGTAATGGATTCTTTATTTCTTCAACACTATATTGACATTGATTGAAGGTTTCCATGCTCATGAGTTTCTTCTTCTTTTTTCCTTTCAAAACAAATGTGTAAATCAAATAAAAAATGGGTTAGTGATTATATCATCAAGAACAAAACATGAATAAATGTTAAAGATAAATAACATGAATAATATGTATTCGGAGGTTGGCCCTTGGTTTACTATAATGTAATGAAAGTACTACATATGTATGAGAAATTAAAAATCAAAATAACATAGAAAACTTCCTTCTTAATATGATATTTGTAGAATGTTGGAGATAGTCGACATGGTGATGGAAAAACAATGTTGATTGCATTTTCTTTGGCACAAAGAGCTCTCTCTCTCCCTTTAGATTTCTCTAACTTTTCTCTCTAGTGTAGTGTATGTGTGTGTGGATGCGTGAATTCTCCCCTGTTGTTCATTCCTTCATGAGGTGGAGTGACCACTTTATATAGGGGAGAAAGATTGGTCAAACTTGGTAAAAAGTCTCAAATATGAAAAGTTAGTGCAATAATAAAGAAACATACTAGAAATGACAACAATTGCAACTATTACTGTGTTACCTATAAGTGTCTTTGTGTCTAATGTTAGACATAGGTCACCTCGAGTCTAACAACAAGGTGACGGTTATAGAGCACAAATGTCAAATGAATGCTAAAAAAATTCCAAATCTGTGTTAGGCACATAGAGCCATGCATCTAATGTTAAGACAGGGAGATATTCGTCTAATGAAATAGGCATAAACTCTCTAATATTGTACTATTGGGTATAAGAAATATCCTTATAAAATTTTACCAAATTTGGAGGTCGTTTGAATGCTCTATTACAGATAGGATTGTTGATGCATCAAGTTAGACCAAATTGGAGGTCAACCCTTACTTAGCTCGTTTGATCCTAACGGGTTGTGGGTCTAGTTATGATATGTTTTTTTTAATTCTTGACCCATAACATGACCTAACCCATTAGGATATAAATGTGAAACAATCTTCGTCAAATAGGTATAAATAAATGATATTAATTAATTGTGATCAATGAATGTTAATATTAATCTTCGTCATGGTCACACATTCCTACCTTGTAATTCCATAACTTAAAAATACATGTGAAACATTTCACGCATGTTAATATTCATCTTCATCACATACTTAGGATTTTTCAACTTGAAAGATAATAAATCATAAATGATAATAGAGCCAAAGATGAAGTTGAAATGATAATAAGTCATAAGAATGGTCCAATCCTCATAGCAAAAACTAGTATTTTCATGTTACAAAAAGAGCATACAAATCTATTTAAAATGAATTAGAAATCCTTGATTCTTAAATGACTACTAAATGTCTTCATAGTATGTTAAGAATTTAGAATTAGATATAGATAAAATTACTTTAAAAATCACTAATGGATTAATGGGTCAAGTGAGATGTTTCACTTGACCCAACCCATTAATGGGTTAACGGGATAGGGTCAAATGAGTTCAAAAATTTCAACCTGAATTCTCAATTGACAGGTTGGGCTATACCCATTAAGTCATTACACTTGATTCATTGACAATCCTAATTGTAGGGATCTTTATGGGATATCGTTAGACGCATTGTTGTCTACATCTAACATTTGGACGAGAATATGCTCCAAGTCCAATGTCCAAATAGACCGAAACTTTCAGATATTGAAGTCTAGAATGTAAGGCAATTTCTTGTAAATTTTCTTCAATTTTGAGACCATTTGAATGCTCTGCTACAATGATTGTTGCAAGCAGAAACGTTGGACATAGGTACATGTATCTAATGTTAGACACACATACCCTCACCTCTAATGATTTCATGCTCCAAATGAGATGAAATTTTCTAGATTGAAATGTAGGATGTAAGCAAGCTATCTATAAAATTTCAACAAATTTAAAGATCATTTAAATATTCTGTTGCATTGATCTTTCTAAGGTATTGGGAAAGATAAGATGGATACTTGCTGAAAATATCCT